>JAUMHM010086894.1:0-10685 GCA_032362435.1 Melikaiella ostensackeni
TCTTCACTGGTTTAAAAGTCACCTGTTCCATTTTTGTGGAAAACTTATGTTTTTCAGTTGAAAATTCAACGACTTGGTTGAAAATTCATGTATTTTTTTTAATTCGTCCTTTTGTAGAAAATTGATCTTCTTGGTTGAAAATTCATCTTCGTGGACTAAAAATTCATCTTTTATGGTAAAGAAGTCATCTTTCTTGATTGAAAATGCATCTTTCTTGGTTTGAAAATTAACTTTTTTGTTGAAAATTCAACTGTCTTCGAAAAAATTCGTCTTTATGGTTTGAAAATAGAACTATTTGGTTGTTAATGCCAATGTTTGTTGAAAGTTAACTTTCTTTTGGTCGAAAATACGCCTTTTAGGGTTACAAATTTATCTTCACTGGTTTAAAAGTCAACTGTTCCATTTTTTGTGGAAAATTTATGTTTCTTAGTTGAAAACTCAACGATTTGGTTCAAAATTCATGTTTTTTTCTTGAAAATTTGTCCCTTGGTGAAAATTTAATCTTCTTGGTTGAAAATCGATCTTCGTAGGTTAAAAGTTTATCTTTTGTGGTAAAGAAGTCATCTTTTTGGTTGTAAATTCATTTTCATGGATTAAAAATTCATCTTTTGTGGTAGAAAAGTCATCTTGGTTGAAAATTTATCTTTCTTCGTTAAAAATTAACTTTTTGTTGAAAAATCAAATTTTTGGACTGAAAATTCAACTCTTTCGTAGATAAGTTCATCTTTTTGGCCTCAAAATTCAATATGTTTGTTGAAGATTCATATGTTTTGCTGAAAATTCATCTTTTCTGGTAAAACGTTTATTTTCTTAGTTGGAAATTGAACTATTTGCTTGAAAGTTGAACTACTTTGTTAAAAATTTACTTTCCTTAGGATTAACCTTTCTGGTTGAAGATTTAACTATTTTGTTGAAAATTTACTTATTTGGTTGAAAATTCATCTTTGTAGGTTGAAAATTCATCTCCGTAGATTAAAAGTTCATCTGCCATGGTAAAGAAGTCATCTTTCTTGGTTGAAAATTCATCTTTTATGGTTGAAAATAAACTTTTTTACTGAAAATTCAACTGTCTTCGAAGAAATTCATCTTTATGGTTTGAAAGTTTAACTATCAGGTTGTTGATTCACTAAATGGTTGAAAGATAATTTTTTTTCGGTCGAAAATTCGCCTTATTGAGTTACAAATTTATATTTACTGTTTTAAAAGTCATCTGTTTCATTTTTTCTGAAAACTTATATTTTTGAGTTGAAAATTCAACAATTTGGTTGAAAATTCATGTATTTTTTTTAAATTCGTCCATGGGTAGAAATTTAATCTTTTTGGTTGAAAATTCATCTTTTTAGGTTGAAAATTCACATTTCATGGTAAAAAAGTCATCTTTCTGGGTTGAAAAATAATCTTTTTTGGTTGAAAATTGAATCTTTTGTTGAAAATTCGACTTTCTTCGAAAATATTAATCTTTATGGCTGGAAAATTTAACAATTTAGTTGTTCATGCCACTGTTTGGTTAAAAGTTAATTTTTTTGGTCAAAAATTCGCCTTTTTGGCTTACATTTTATCTTTACTGGTGTAAAAGTCAACTGTTCCATTTTTTGTGCAACCTTATATTCTTGAGTTGAAAATTCAACGATTTGGTTGAAAATTCATCTATTTTTTTTTCAATTCGTCCTTTTGTAGAAAATTGATCTTTTTGGAGGAAAATTTACTTTTTATGGTAAAGATGTCATCTTTCTTGGTTGAAAATTCATCTTTCTTGGCCGAAAATAAACTTGTTTGTTGAAAATTCAACTGTCTTCAAAAAAATTCATCTTTGCGGTTTGAAAATTTAACTATTTCATTGTTAATGCCACTGTTTGGTTAAAACAAATTTTTTGGTTCAAGAATTCACTTTTTTGGGTTACAAATTTATCTTTACCGGTTTAAAAGTCAACTATTCCATTTTTTGTGGAAAACTAAGTTTTTCAATTGAAAATTCAACGATTCGGTTGAAAATTCATGTGTTTTTTCTAATTCGTTCTTTGGTAGAAAATTTATCTTCTTGGTTGAAAATTCATCTTTGTAGGTTAAAAAGTCATCTTTTATGGTGAAGAAATCATCTTTCTTGGTTGAAAATGAATTTTTTTTATTGAAAATTCAACTGTCTTCGAGAAAATTCATCTTTATGGTTTGAAAATTTAACTATTCGGTTGTTATTGCTACTGTTTGGTCGAAATTAAATTTTTTTTGGTCGAGAATTCGCCTTTTTACGTCAAAAATTTATCTTTACCGGTTTAAAAGTCAACTGTTCCATTTTTTGTGCAAAACTTATGTTTTTCATTTGAAAATTCATTTATTTTTTCAATTCGTCCTTTTGTAGAAAATTGATCCTCTTCGTTGAAAATCCATATTTGTGGGTTAAAAATTTATCTTTTATGGTACAGAAGTAATCTTTCTTGGTTGAAAATTCATCTCCGTAGATTAAAAGTTCATCTTTTATGGTAAAGAATTCATCTTTCTTGGCCGAAAATAAACTTGTTTGTTAAAAAATTCAACTTTCTTCGACAAAATTCATCTTTATGGTTTGAAAATTGAACTATTTGGTTGTTAATGTCGCAGTTTGGTTGAAAGTTAATTTTTTTTTGGTCGAAAATTCGGCTTTTTAAGTTAAAAATTTATCTTTACCGGTTTGAAAGTCAACTGTTCTATTTTTTGTGTGAACCTTATGTTTTTCAGTTAGAAATTCATCGATTTGGTTAGAAATTCATGTATTTTTCTAAAAAATTCGTTCTTTGATTAAAAACTAATATTCATGGTTGAAAATTCATCTTTTAGGTTAAAAATTTACCTTTTATGGTAAAGAAATCACCTTTTTTGATTAAAAGTCAACCTTCTTGTTGAAAATTCAACTGTATTCGAAAAAATTTATCTTTATGGTTGGAAGATTTAACTATCAGGTTGTTAATTCACTGTGTGGTTGAAAGATAATTTTCTTTTGGTCGAAATTTCGCTTTTTTGGGTTACAAATTTATCTTTACCGGTTGAAAAGTCAACTGTTCCATTTTTTGTGACTATCTTACGTTTTTTAGTTAAAAATTCAACGATTTGGTTGAAAAATTCATCTTTGTAGGTTAAAAATTCATGTTTTATGGTTAAGAAGTCATCTTTCTTGGTTAAAAATTCATCTTTCTCGGTTGAAAATGAACTTTTTTGTTGAAAACTCAATTGTCTTTGGAAAAATTCATCTTTATGGTTTAAAAATTAAACCAGTTGGTTTTTAATGCCACTTTTTGGTTGGAAAATCATCTTTGTAGATTAAAAATTTTTCTTTTATGGCAAAGAAATCATATTTCTTAATTGAAAATTTATCTTTCTTGGTTGAAAATTACCATTTTTGTTGAAAATTCAACAGTTTTCGGAAAAATTCAACCATATGGATTGAAAATTTATCTGTTTGGTTGTTAATGCCACTGTTTGGTTGAAAAATATATTTTTTTGATCGAAAATTCGCCCTTCTGTGTTACAAATTGATCTTTACTGGTTCAAAAGTCAAATGTGCCATTTTTGTGGAAATCTTACGTTTTTTAGTTGAAAATTCAACGATTTGATTGGAAATTCATGTATTTTTTTCTAAATTCGTCCTTTTGAAAAAAATTGATCTTCTTGGTTAAAAATCATCTCCGTGGACTAAAAATTGATCTTTTATGGTAAAGAAGTCATCTTTCCTGGTTGAAAATTAACTTTTTTGTTGAAAATTCAAGACCGTCTTGGAGAAAATTTATGTTTAAGGTTTGAAAATTGAACTATTTGGTTGTTAATGCCAATGTTTGGTTGAAAGTTGATTTTTTTTGGTCGAAAATTCGCCTTTTTGCGTTATAAATTTATCTTTTCTGGTTTAAAAGTCGAATATGCAAATTTTCGTGGAAATCTTACGTTTTTCAGTGAAAAATTCAACGATTTGATTGAAAAATTCATTTATTTTTTGTAATTCGTCCTTTTGAAAAAATTGATCGTCTTGGTTGAAAATTCATTTTTGTAGGTTAAAAATTCATCTTTTATGGTAAAGAAGTCATCTTTTTGGTTGAAAATTCATTTTTTTAGATAAAAAATTTTTCTTTTATGGCAAAGATGTCATATTTCTTGATGGGAAATTTATCTTTCTTTGTTGAAAATGAGCATTTTTGTTGAATATCCAACAGGTTTCCAAAAGTTTTCCCATATGGCTTGAAAATTTAACTCTTTGGTTGTTAATGCCACTGTTTGGTTAAAAGTTTATTTTGTTTGATCAAAAATTCGCCTTTTTGGGTTATGAATTTATCTTAAGTGGTTTAAAAGTCAACTGTCCTATTGTTTGTTGAAAACTTATGTTTTTCAGTTGAAAATTCAACGATTTTGCTAAAAATTCATGTTTTTTTTTCGACAATTCGTCCTTTGGTGAAAAATTAAACTTCTTGGTTGAAAATTCATCTTTGTGGGTTGGAAATTTATCTTTTATGGTAAAGAAGTCATCTTTGTGGTAGAAAATTAACTTTTTTGTTGAAAACTTAAAACTGTCTTGGAGAAAATTTATCTTTAAGGTTTGAAAATTGAACTATTTGGTTCTTAATGCCAATGTTTGATTGAAAGTTGATTTTTTTTTGGTCGAAAATTCGACTTTTTAGGTTATAAATTTATCTTTTCTGGTTTAAATGTCGAGCGTACCAATTTTCGTGGAAATCTTACGTTTTTTAGTTAAAAATTTAACGATTTGATTGGAAATTCATTTATTTTTTCTAATTCGTCCTTTTGAAAAAAATTGATCTTCTTGGTTGAAAATTCATTTTTGTAGGTTAAAAATTCGTCTTTTATGATAAAGAAGTCATCTTTTTGGTTGAAAATTCATCTTCGTGAACTAAAAATTTATCTTTTATGGTAAAGAAGTCATCTTTCCTGGTTGAAAATTCATCTTTGTAGATTAAAAATTTTTCTTTTATGGCAAAGAAGTCATATTTCTTGATTGAAAATTTATCATTCTTGGTTGAAGATGAGAATTTTTGTTGAAAATTCAACAGGTTTCCAAAAGTTTAATCATATGGCTTGAAAATTTAACTTTTTGGTTGTTAATGCCACTGTTCGGCTGAAAGTTTATTTTGTTTGATCAAAAATTCGCCTTTTTGGGTTATAAATTTATCTTCACTCGTGAAAAATTAATCTTCTTAGTTGAATATTCATCTTTGTATGTTGAAAATTTCTCTTTCATAGTAAAGAAGTCATCTTTCTTGGTTGAAAATTAACTTTTTTGTTGAAAATTCAAAACTGTCTCCGAGAAAATTTATCTTTATGGCTTGAAAATTTTACTATTCGGTTGTTAATGCAACTGTTTGGTTGAAAGTTAATTTTTTTTTCGAAAATTCGCCCTTTTGGGTTGAAAATTCATCTCTTTCGGTAAAAAATTTTTTTTTGTCACGTAGGCATATTGGCAACTAAACTTAATAAAAACGCGAAAAACGTAGAATAAACATGAAGTCCATGTTTAACCAACGGCTGCATTATTATTTTTTTGGGGAGGGGAGGGTGAAGACTAAACTGCGATCGTTAACGAAAGGGGCCAGGAGGGAGGGGGATCAAAAATATCTCAAAATTGGTAACGTTCTTTATGGGCGGCCCCTTACTTATGGGCTCAGCAACATGGAAGCCTATATAGAGAGGCTAATGTGGGGCTCTCCATATGCGCAATACAAGTCCGACCGGTGTATGTGGGGAAGTAGGGTGGTGAGTGGTTAGAGGATGAAGGGTTAGGGGTGGATAGTGAGGGCTGGATAGTGAGGGACAGGGGTGAGGGCAATGGGGGCAGAGGGTTATGTCGGTTCCAGGAGGGTGGGTAGAGGTGTGGTTGCTTTAGAGGTGCGTTGAACCCAACGCAGGTAGGCTGACATCGATGTGCGCCTTGTTTCCATTAGAACGTGCTGAAATCCATGCGAAATTAGCAAGGTAAGGAGCACAAAGTTAAGGGGTGAGTGCGTTAATGGTATCCTCCGAAGACAAAAATGACCATGCCTTTGCGTGCATGTAAGACGTGCGAAAAATGAAATTTTCCGCCCGGAGATGAAGCGGGTGCAAAGTAGCTTTTTGCGCCCACTTCTTTATTTCCTGGGCGGAGAACGCTAGTTTGCGCCCGCTTCACGAAGCCCTCAATGGCAAACTTTAGGTGCAGGTCATGGACAAAAAATACCGTGCGTATAATGAGCGAATAATTCACAATCTCCACTCGTAAGGATTGACAACTTTATGCCCTTAATACACAATATACTATTCAGGTCAAGAGAGGTAATTTGGGAAAAATCGATTCGAACGAAAAAATGTGGTTAATTATGCTTTTATTCAGGAATATACATCAGAAAAATATTAAATAATTTCCATATCTTTTGTTCATCTTGTGTAGGATGCACGTAATTACTGATTCCATTGTGGATCAAGCTCTGCTCCCCAAATTTGATTATTAGAATCCATGTACATCAGAAATCTTACTTTATGTTCATGAACGTGATAGATTCGAAAACCATACTTTTCGCGTTCTGTTGCATCTGGAATCTTATTTGCAATCGCAGGTATAAAGGTAATTGCATGTACTTCTTCACCAGGAGATTGCCACACTCCAGTATTTGTAATAAACAAACCTTCTTCTGAGCATAAGCTAATCAATTTCTCCTCGTGACCGTTCGCTTTCAAGTCTCTGAAATGACCAAGTACCCTGTCGGTACCTTCGAGCTGAACATCAGCTCAGCCATTCACATCTCCTAGTAAGATGATTCTTTCCGCAGGATCGCAGGTACCTAGAATATCGTTTAGCGAGTCCCAGAAGATATCCTTCAAATCACTACTGTCACCTTCAACTGGAGCGTAGCATGCTATAATAGATATCCTTCTAATTCCTACTTTCATTCTAACCCAGAATAATGTAGGAGATACTCATTCATACTTTTTAAAATGCTGTTTTGCTTTTTTCTCACAATTAGACCGTCTCCTTGGATACCACCTGATACACTTTCTACTCCTGGCCATAGCTCGAGTCCATTCTCAATCTTTTTATCTCACATCCCTGTTTCTTTGTTTCAGGTACACATGTAATAACAGGCTTCCTTACGCGCATTTTATCCCGCAATTCCCTTTCCTTAAGATCATTTACATCTCTAGCACTCCAAACACAGTCTTTATTCATCAACTAAAACTTTCCCGAGGGCATGTCTTTCGTCCACAAAAGTGTAAATTCAATGCAAAGCTTCATTATTACTTGTATTGTCAGTTATTCAAAATTCACACCTAAATACGAACTTGTTGCAAAAAATGTTTTTTATGAGTATAAAATCATGTCCAAAATGAGCAACTTAATCGTCATGAGGTGGGGTGTTCATTCATAACGTCAGTCGCTCTAAACATCGGTCTTTCAAATAAAAGTATGAAAACAAAGCCAGAAACAACAGAGCTATGATCGGTTCATGTTTTATATTGAGGAGGGCACCAGTCCCCTGCAGTTTGCGCTTTAAATGGGAAAAGACCATTTATTATTTGAGAAATGTGATGAGATTTTTGAACCCTGAATAAAGCTTGACAATCATTAAAAATTCCATAAATTTTCATTACTCTCCAAAAGTTCCGCAGATTTCCAAAAGCTGCAAGCATTGTCATAAATTTCCATAAATTTCAAAAAGTTTGACACATTTGCAAACATTTCCATTAATTTCCAGAAATTCTCCTAAGTTCCCAAAAATTACAAACTTTACCAAATACTTCTATCAATTTTCAAAATTATCATTAAGTTTCACAATTATCAAAAATTCCCATAAATTTCCAAAAGTTTCAAACCTTCATATCCATTTTCAAAAATTCCATAACTACCTTTTTGTTTCTTAGATACATAAGGTTTTTCGAAATCAAATTTTACCGCAGAAATAGTGGAAACATAGAAATTCTCATCTTTAATTTTTCAATTAAATATTTTAATTGGCTTGAATAAATTAAAATAATTTAAATGAAAGTTCTCTGGACACATCACAGAAATTGAAAGTATCTTTGTTAAAAAAGTTGATTGGTAAATATTCAAAAGGTATGAAGAAATCGAGAATTTTCAACAAACAGTCAACAAATATCTGGAAAGAAATGTCAACGAAATTTTCGTTTTTGATTTCGTGGGATTTTTTAAATGTGAATAAAGTATGTCGAAATAGATTAAATGTGTACATAATTATACTTTTCCTCATTTACTTGAGATAATTTTGTAAATACTTGTTCGGTGGAAGTGACGTATTCAATTCACAAGTTTCACAACATGGCTTTCTTATTGTTTCAATAGAGATAAAAATGTTACATACTTGCGTTCTTTCATTAAATTTTCTTATTTGTGACGTATCCTATTTCTATAACTTTCTGTTAATGAATAAATACAATTATACAATCCTAAACAAAAAAGTTCGTGAAGAACAATCACGTATTTTAAGATTTAAAAATGCTGAAAATTCAGGTTTGAATTTAAATTTTGGAACTAATTAATTTTTCGTATTAACATTAAGATTTATGCTATATTGGGCACATTTACCTTCAAAATTCATCAAAACAGCAAAAGTAAGGAGTAGAATTCCAATAAAAGGCTTCATTTTTTTCATTTCAAATTTTGTGAATTATGACTGTTAAATTTGGAATATATTCATGTTTATTTACTAATTGCTATCTTATTACTCAGCTTTTTTATTACCTGCGAAGGGCGTCAGAATGATTGAAATTTACAAAGTGAGTACATTACCTTGTATAGAAGAAACAAAATATCTTTTGAGCCAGAACAAACTGTTACAGGGCCACTACAGACGGTAATTTTTCAATCAATTAATCCGTCATTGAGAATATTTAAAAAAAAATATAGCACAATTTTTTATAACAAAGTATAAAGTATGCGAAATTGAGCAATTTCTAATTCAATATGAACAAAGTGTGACAAGATGTATTTTTATTGTTTATATTGTCTATGATATACGTAATTATTCAGTCCATTATGGATCAAACTCAGCTGTCCACATTCTTTTATTGTCTACTTGTACCAATACGTTAAATTTTATGTACGTTCGAAAAAAAGTTGGATGCGATATTCGTATTTTAGAAAATCTTGGGGAGGTGAACATCTGTGATAATATTTAATTTCAACTAAAATCTGAATAAGTTAAAAATATCATTTTATAAATTTAACAACTATAGTATCATATTTATGTTTATAAATAGACGCGTTTCACTTTTATATGACTCAAGGCATTTAACGCCCTGAAACTGGCTTTACCCTCCATATCGCGGTTTAAGATGTTTACACATCTAGCTGCAGTCAATTAGCGCGTAACACTGAATGTCATTTTACAAGTTTAACACCAACTACAATCGCAAGATTTTACGAATTTAGTGTTCATGAGGTATAAACGAAAGTGATAATTTGATATTTTCAAAATTATAATGTGCTTATATATGACCCAAGGCATTTAACGCTCTGACATAGGCTTTACCCTCCATATCTTGGTCTAAAATGTTTACACATCAAAAATATTAAATGTTATTATTGTTATGTTATGTTGTTATGTTATCATTCCAAGATCCTAGATGTTTACAAATCAAAAACATCAAGTAATGTAGAAACGTATCGTAAAAAATGAGGCGTTTTAGTTTGATGTGCGGTAAATCATTTCATGTTCTGAAATAGGCTTTACTCTCCATCTCGCGGTCTAAGATGTTTACATATCAAGCTCGAGACAATTAGCTCCACGCAATGAAGACTGAACTCTGAATCTGCATACTCCCCACTCATAATATTCATGCTCTTGCCTCTCTCTTCCTACTTGTACCATATTTATATTACAACTTTCAAAAATCTAAGTTTTACGAATAGTTCGAAAAATGATTTTTTTTTGAAGAAAGTTAAAAAATCTGCCTCAGCCCGGATTTGAACCAGGAACGCTACTCTACATGAGAAAAACGTTAACCAATTACGCCATCGAGGCTTTGCAGATTTTTCCTCATTCTTCATACCAACATTTACAGGGGCATATTCTCCGCATTTCGCCACTGTTACAACATTATTAATACATGATTCGAATCCGCATGAGTTCAGACTCAATAATTTCTCCAAGATATTATTTCCATATTCAGGTCCAACAGTTTTCAATTACAATTTTTGAAAAATCGAAATTTCACGATTAATTTGGACAAATTATTTTCTTGATGAAAAGGATAGCATAATAGTATACCATACTTATGTTTATAGATAGACGCGTACAATTTCATGTGACCTCAAAGCATTTAACGTTTTGACACAGAATTTACACTCCATATCGCAGTCTAAGATCTTTACACATCAAAAACATAAAATGTAGAAACGTATATCATAAATAGACACGTTTTACATATCTGTGACCTAAGGCACTTAACTCTCTGACACAGGCTTCACTCTACATATTGCATTCTAGAATTTTTGAACTTCAAAAACATAGAATGCTGAAACATATTCCATACATAGACGCGTTTCAGATTTATGTAACTCAAGACATTTACCGCTCTGCTACAGGCATTAATCTCCATATCGTGGTCTAAGATTCTTTACACATCAAAAACATAAAATGTAGAAACATATTGTATTGATAAACGCATTTAACTTTTATTTGACCTAAGGCACTTAATGGTATGACACAAGCCTTACTCTC
>JAUMHM010086895.1:0-10684 GCA_032362435.1 Melikaiella ostensackeni
GTGAACACCAATGATTCGTGCGTACGCAGCGTTCAGTGGTGTTTAGACGCTTTTTACACGACAAACACCAATGAGTCATGTCATACGCAAGAATCAAAGGTGTTTGGGCTTCTCCGTGTGGGACTTTAAAGAGTACCAAAACGATAAAAACATTCAATTAATGCTAATTTCCGCAAAAAGAGTAAGTGTTTTACATGAAACCCAAAACATGATAGGAGAAGTCAAGAATAAAAAAAATTCACCTCAAATTGACCAGAAAAATACCTTCAAACGTGAAAAACTATCATTTATAGTGGATGAAATATTATAATGTGCACTTGAAATTCTTTGTGAATGTGAAAAATGCTTTAAGGGTGGTTTACCTCCTTTGTATCAGAATGGGGTTGCCCCATGCCCATGTGTACTGAAAAAGAACACCCAAAAAGTTCAATTTTCGCAATGTATTCTGTCCTAAAGATAAATTTCCACTACGACAAATCAGCTGTAACTGTTACAGCTGTTCAGGAGAATCAAACTGTGTATTAAGGGTAGTCTGCCCTTTTCGAATTTGAAAGGGTGTGCAAAAAGATATAACGTCTTGTATTTTTTATACCATTTCATTAATAATTCAAAAACAAAATTCAACTTGGGTGAAAATCAGGAATTTATTTATATTTTAGTCGCAGGGGGTAGTTAACCCTGTTTGAGGGGATGATGGTTAAGAAATCATTATTTCACCGCAATCTAATAACATAAATTTTAGTTTTAACAAAGTTTTCCTGTTTTTTAAATGATTAAATTAATTGAATATTCTATTTCTCATTCAATTATTCGAAAACTTTGAAGGACTGTTTCAACCCCTAAATATGAATTTGGAGACATAAAAAAAAATACGTGTACTTTATTTTTTAGTACTCTAAAACATACTCCACAACAAACCAAATCATTAATCAGAGCGGACACTTGGGTGCCAAAGTACACATACAGTCTTCATAATTTGATTTTTCAGCCTCTTTTTTTAAAAAAACGGGGTTACTTTCAAGAGTCATAACTTGGCACCTATTCGAGGTAGAAGGTTCTTTTCTTTAATCTTTTTCAAAATTGGGCATACTTTAATTTTGCCGTTGAAAATTTTCTTCTAAAATGCATTCAGGCGGGTCATTCTACGAGAACACGATTTTTGGAACTTCTTTCAAAAATATGTTTGCGACGCGCCGTAGTCATTTCTAGCGAATTGGGAACTTCCATCAGGGCCCTCCAATGAACCATTTTAGCGAAAAAACGCGCTCTACCTACTTGAAACGGTAAAAACACATTTTTTTCGTACAAGATGCCTGGCCTAATATTTTATCTCACAGAAAACTTGTATTTCATGTCGGGAAACACCCAAAAAAAATGTATCCTCATATAACTATCAGAAGACTGCGATTGATCCACCTAGATAAAACGAAGTCCTCCGACAGGGACATTGTGATGAAAATTTTTTTGGTGAACATCGGATCCACCAATTCAGTCGATCCAAAGCTGTTACCAGAACTTTGTTTCAAAAGCTTATCAAATATGAAAGAAAAACAATCGGAAGCTGACTGTCAACTACCGATTGTTTTTTTTTCATACTTGAAAAGCTTCTAAGATGAAGTTCTGGCTGCGGCTCTGGATCGAATGAATTGGTGGTGCCGATGTTCCCTAATTATTCAGAGCCGCAACGTGACTCTCGTCACGATTTTTCAAAGGTAGATAATAAAAAAGTGCATTAAGATACATTGATACACAAGTTTTCAAGAATATGAGAAATTTATGAACTTGTTTTCAAAAAAATCCTCATCTCTACCGAAGTCGTGAGTTTGATAATAATCTTCGAAACTGCTGCGAATGAAGCTCTTTATTTTTATGTAACAGAAGTTACCAACGTTTATAAACAAAAATACAATTTTTTTTTAATTATGAAAATGAATTTTGAGCATCAAAATATGGTAATAATTTATTTTAGACGTCAACCACGATTTGACAACTACGTTTTAGCTATTCACGCACTGTGATGTATAAAAAACTTTTTTTTTCAATTTTGATTTCCATCCCAGTATTGAATTTTCGAAATATCTTGAATTCTCTGAATTTCCTCAATTTTTCTAAATTCCCTGAATTTTGTTTAATGAATCTAAGTGAAAATTGTTTCAAAAATTATGGTTAAGAATTAAAAATTGTTAACATGAAAGCAAGTAATGAAATTTTTTAAAAATCTTCATGAAGCTACACTTTTCTGCTTTATTCCATTCTCAAGTTACATGCAAACAATGACAATGATTTAAATAATTATCAATAAGGTAAATCAATCGTCTTGATCTTTGATTCAAACTAATTAGTTCATGTTATTTAAAGAAGGTTATTTTTATTTTTGATATTTTGCCCAGAAAAAAATGTGTAAACAAATTGAAATTGTTTAAAAATTATGTATGACCGAAAAAAATACCAGACATAACAGAATTCTGTCAGTTTTGTTAACAAATTCGAAAGAAACTACAATTTTCTACCTTCTTCCAGTCAAAAGTTACATTTAAACAATGAAAACTTATTTAAACAATTAACATTAAAGTAAATCAATTGTGTTGATCTTTGATTTAATCTAATTAGTTCAGGTTACTTGAAGGTGTAAATTTGAGATATTTTTTCGGAAAAAAATGTTTAGACAAATGTAAATTGTTCAATCAGTTACGTATAAGTGACAGAAATACCAGAATTCTGTCGAGTTTGTTGATGAATTTGCAAAAAAATACATTTTTCTACCTTATTCCAGTCACGATCCCGAAATTTTCAGGTAGCCGAACTTTCTCAAGAACCCGGAAATTTTCGAGCTTTTGAACCTACTCGGCCCGACTCGAGCTCGGCTCGGCTCGAAACTGATCGAGCCCGGTCTGGCGTGACTCGAAGTGTGTTAAAAGCTCGACTGGGCCCGGTCGAGTATCGGGCTTCGAGCTTTTTGTACACTACTAGAATTTTTCTTATTTCATTCAGTCTTACTTTCAAGATACACTCATCTTGATTTACTTGTCCGACCAATCTGTAGCCGACCTCACGCTTGTTCACGCTTAAATGCTTCTGTCTCACCCTGAGCGTCTCTTGACGGCCCATACTCAAGGTCTTCGCTTGGACAGTCAGCGCCGTATCAGACGTTATTTATATCGCGAATCTCTGGGCCTATACTTTTGTACGTGTGCCGTGGTCAGAGACTATATATGCGGTCCTGAGTGTTTACTCACTCGTCGCGTCAAATCCGGTTGAAACAAGATTTTAATAACCTCCGCAACCTAGCCGACTAGACCCGAGGCTGGCCAGGTTACGCGAGATGAGTGTACGTCAATTTTGTTAATAAATATTAAAAATCGAGATTTTTATTTTCCGGCAAATTTATTTCATCCCTATTTAAAATCCTTTTTAAAACGTGTATAAATTTATATACAATTCAATCTAATACCGTATAAATAGAAACTAAGTACTGGAAGAAGAACCTTCGATTTTCAAAATTAAATTTTCAAATCATTTTTTTCATTCAAGATACGGAAAAATATTTTCAAATGAAAAACGATGTTAAAAAAAAATAAAATTGAATATTAAATATTTTCTATCTTAATTGAATATACCTGCACACCAGATTTCAAGATATCAACGATATTACGGGATTTCTTTGGAAGGTGTACAAGAGGTTTCAAGAGTTTCCCTTGATAAAGGGATAAGTAAATAAACCACAATTTTATCCTACAATTTATTAATTCATTATGTTGAACATTTTAACGTTTCATTTCGTGAGTTTTTCTTTTCAGCGATGGCTCAATGATTATTCATTACAGAAATACGGACTCTTAAACGCTCTCTTAGAACAATACAAGTCGGGGCAACAATTGCCTTGTTCACTAGCATAATTTCCAAAGAAAATACAGATTGCGCCTATTTTTTTGCATTTATACGTGGCGATTAAGCGTGACGACGCACTGTAAATCAGTGTCAATGCCAATACTAATACAGCAACTATTGTTATCCAAGATTTTGAAGATAGCATTTTTGTTATCTGAAAAGAATGATGAATAAAAATTTATTTGAGTTACAATAAAGAACACCATATAATAAATTTAACAAATAACTCTCTATGGCATTAAATTTGTTGAACTATATCCTAGATATTCATATCAGTGCACTCAATGAATTTTGAGTAATTAAACAATTAAATATTTTGAAGAATTATCCGGTGATTTTTTTATCTTGAAAATTTTTCGTTTCAAGTTGGACTTTCTTCAGACTCGATTTTTATACATATATATGAGGGCGAAGCAAAAATTGTTTTTTTTTTTCAAATTCAGAGGGGGTCTAAAAGTTGTTGTTTGGTACGTGGATCTTCCACAAAAAGTTACAGATAAAAAAAATATATCTTATGTTCGTGCATCGACGATAAAGTTCGAAATAACGAATAAAAGTGAGTGTTTTGTTATTTTGGAACAAAATGAATTTTTGAACATATGAAAAGGGTTCTTAAGATTAGTATTTACAACCATAATTATCCTCCGGAAGCTACGCAGCAATAAACAAATTCTTATTCATCGTAAATTGTCATTAAATTCAAATAAATTATATAAAATCATGACTTTTGACTTTTTAAAACTGCTTTTCGTTGACTTTAAAACACTAAAAAATGAATTTTCAACAAAAAAGATCATTTTCAACCAAGAAAGATGAATTTTCAAGCCAAGAAGACAAATTGTTGAGAAGACAGTTGAATTTTCGACAAAAAACATCATTTTCAACCAAAAAAAAATTTCAACAAAGCAGTTGTTTTCACATCCAAATAGTTGAAATTTCAAGCAAAAGAGATGGATTTTCAAGAAAACAGTTGAATTTTTAACCAAATAGTTGAATTTACAAAAAAAATAATGTTCAGCCAAACCGTTTAATTTAAACCAAATATTTGAACTTTCAAGCAAAAGAAACGAATTTTCAACAAAATAGTTGAATTTCAAACTACTCGTAAATACTTGAATTTTCAACCTGAAAACTTGAATTTTCTACGAAAAATATTTTCAACTAATAAAGATGAATTTTCAAAACAAAAATACGAATTTTTAACAAAAAAGTTGAGTTTTCAAACTAAAAAGGCAACTGTTTTTTTTAAACATTTGACTATTTAGCTTGAAAAATCAACTCTTTTGTTGAAAATTCGTCTTTTTGGGTTAAAAATTTATCTTTTTTGGTAGAAAAGTCGTCTATTTAGGGTACAAATTCAACTACACTCATCTCGCGTAACCTGGCCAGCCTCGGGTCCAGTCGGCCAGGTTGCGGAAGCTATTAAAATTTAGTTTCAAACAGATTTAACGCGACGAGTGAGTAAACACTCAAAACCGCATATATAGTCTCTGAACCCGGCACACATATAAAAGTATATGCCCAGAGAGTCGCGATATAAATAACTTCTGATACGGCGCTGACTGCCCAAGCGAAGACCTTGAGTATAGGCCGTCAAGAGACGCTCAGGGGCAAGACTGAAGCATTCAAACGTGAACAACCGTGAGGCCAGCCACAGATTGGTCGGACAAGTAAAGCGAATGAGTGTGTTTGGTTGAAGGTTCAAGTCCCGGCCGTTTTACCCATTTCTATGATTAAATAGATTTTTTTGAACAATTCTAGGATGAAGTACTTACATCAAAGTAATTTTGAACAAAGTCTCAAAATTTCAGTTGCTTTTGCTTAGAAATAGGAAATTAAAATATAGCTGAAATTTCCACTCACTTCGTAGTATGTCCAAGAAATACAAATTCGCACGGAAAAATTGAAAAATTCATGACGAAGGGATTTCATGAATGAATCATGATTACATAGGAATGATTTGTATTAAGGTGAGGAAACTGAAAATTATAAATAGAGATAAATATTTTAGTTCTAAAGGTGCTCAATTATAATTAACAGGCTGTCCCTGAAGTTTTGTTTCCACTCGGTAACAGTCATATTTTAGTATTAAATCTGTTTTGGTTGAGGATTCAACAATTTTGTTGAAAATTCGTCTTTTTTTGATGAATTCCACAGTTTTTTATTTAGAATTGAAATCTGAAGAAAATCTGATTTCTTTTACTCTGAATGACTATTTGAAGCCACTCACTGGTTACTCCTATTACATTTTTTGTTGAGAATTTATCCTTTTTAATTGAAAATTCATCTCTTTGGCAGAAACTTAATCTGTTTGGTAGAAATTTCATCTTTTTGCTTAAAAATGCAACTGTATGGTTGAAAGTTGAACTACTTTGTTGGAAATTCTTTTTTTTTATTGATATAATTTGTTGATGAAATTAACAAATACTGTTTGGTTACAATATTTTTTATTGTGCGCCACTAACAATGGAATACAAAGTAGATTTGCTGAACAAAAATTTTGTATCGTAGAACCACCAAATGTGAAAATGGTTTATACGTACACTTTATTCATACAAATTAATTTAAACATTTCATGAATTTATTTCGTACATTACATGAGACTTACCTGATTTTCATTGATTCCGAACTCATCTTGATTTTTTACGGAAACATACAAAATAAAGTTGGAAAAATGACTATTTTCTACTTCATTTATTAACACAGAAGTGCAATACATAAAAAATTCAAAAATCGGCTCTCATGATTCTCTTTAGAACTTAGTTGAGAGTACTTGCAAAAAAAGATCAAAAGCGATTAAGAATTCTGGGCTCGGGGCTGTTTCGAAGCTTTTGACGTTTTGTCCCACTGTGCATTAAGATACATCGATACACGAGTTTTCAAAAATATAAAAAAATTATGAACTTGTTTTCAAAAGAATCTTTATCTCTACCGAAGTCGTGAGTTTGATAAGCTTTGAAATTGCTGCATATGAAACTCTGTATTTTTATGTAACTGAAGATACCAACGTTTAGAAACGAAAACAAAAATTTATTTTTTCAAATTACGAAAATAAATTTTTAGCATCAGAATAAAGTAATAAATTATTTTTTGCGTAACCACGCTATGACAACTACGCTTTAGCCATCCACGCACTCGGATGTATAAAAATTTTTTTTCCAATTTTCACTTCCATCCCAGCATCCCTATCAGAAGACTGCCATTTAGACAAATTTATTAAATTTACAAAATTGTTAAAATTGAGAAAATTATAATTTTCCTCTAACCGCTTGGTTCTTGGGTTCTATTTCAGAAATCACTTGTAATTTATGTCGGACAACACCAGAAAAAGTTTCATCACAATATTCCTATTAGAAGACTTCGTTTTTTCTGGGTGGATCAATCACAGTCTCCCGATAGAGATATGGGGATAACATTTTTTGTGTTTCCCGACATGCAATAGCAGTATTCAATGAAATAAAATATTAAGCCAAGCATTTCGTACAAAAAAAGGTGTTTTTACCATTTTAAGTAGGTAGAGTGGGTTTTTTTTTTACTGAAACGGTTTATTGAGCGATCCTGATGCAAATTCCAAATTCGCTAGAAGTAACTATGTCGCGCCGCAAAAATATTTTGGAAAAAAGTTTCAAAAATCTTGATTGCGTAGACTGACCCGCCTAATCGCATTTTAGAGCAAAATGTCCAACAGCAAAATTAAAATAGACACAATTCTGAAAAAGATTAAAGAAAAGAACATTCTACCTCAATAGGTGCCGAGTTATGACTCTTAAAAGTAACCCGGTTTTTTTTTTAAAAGGGGCTGTAAAATCAAATTCAAGAGTTTGTATCTTCACTTTGGAACCCGGTAACGTTACGAAAAAGTATTCTAGATATGATTCGGAGTAGACGCAGTTTCAAGTAATTCTTAAAAAAGAACAATGACCTAGTCCCAATAGATCATAAGTTATGGCCTCCTAAAGTTGTCTACTTTTGACTTATTTTTGAGGGAAAATTACTTGTGTTCGGTTTTTTCAGAAAACTTCGGTTGTGGATGAAGTTACGTTAATGACGCTACAAAAAACGTTATATCATAGGAAATTATGCGTAAATCTAAATGAATTATATCTTCTAGCCTTTAGAGGTCAAGAATTATGACCTTTTAAAGAAACCCATTTTTTTGCAGTTTTCAGCAAATAAAGTTGTTTTCTTAATAGCTCGTTTCGTGCATATCCTACGAAAAAACTGATATCATATCCTATCATTGTAATTTTTTAAACAATCAACAAATTTGGATTCATTATTAAATTATGAAAAAAATTAATTTCTTTTTTTTCCAAAATATATGATACGTAGAATGCAGCGATACTTTGGTTCATCCAATCAGAGAAAAGAACCCCCATTTGTGGCTGAGTGTAACTTTTTTATTAAACCTTATTTCTTCGAATTTTTGCAATATTTCGCATTTCAAGACGCATTGAAATTATTTAACCGCTTTTGTTTAAAATGACAATAAATTACACCGATGTAATTGATTGAAATCAAATGAAACGAAAACATAATATGCATCAAATTACACGTATATAAAATGACAAAATAATTCTCGTTAGTATAAAATCTACTTTTATGACCTCAGATCAATATAAGAAACATATTGGTAGTTAGAAAAAGACAAAGCACGTTTCACATTCACAAAGAATTTTCAGTGTTGCAAATGAATTACTGTGTTTTATGAAGAATTCGACAGAAATGTATATAATTTATTTCTTAGAATATTTTGTAGAAAATTAAATTTTTTTACAATCCTTACATATATTCTACGAGATATTATTCTTCATATTTATTACACATATGGTGATCGTAAAAGAAATGTTTGTTGCACAACTATTTCTTACAACAAGAACATCTCATAACTGGCGTCTCATCCCAGTATGCACATCTTATTTGTGGAGATTCTTCAAATGCAAAATCTACGAGATTTTCCAAATCTTGCGGCCTGCTGTCAACATAACTACTCTTGAACCATGTGTATTAAAAAAGGTTTTTCTGTCCTGAAGATGATAGTTGACAGTGAACAAGAGATTAAAGCTTATTAGTATTGTTTCTCAAGTGGAGATTTATGTCATAATTATGTAATAAAAAATCATCCGAAAAACGCTTAACAAAATTTTTCCACACTCTGAATCTATATACGTCTAATGGCTGGTACATACCTGTGGTTTCTTCTGGAATGACTAGGTGTAACAGTTTCACCAGTAGGTGTTTCTTTTTCTACAGTGTTTGTACAGTGCCCAGTCCATAAATCCAACTACAATACACTTGGACGCCCAGGATTAGGAAAAAATACTTTTTTCACCCACTTATTCAAATGGTCTGTAAAACAGATATAACACTTTGTACATAAGGTAGAATTATGTTCGAGGTTATAAAAATACACGAAAATATAAAATTCGCTTCATACACCTGATGCAAGCTTCCCAGATTTTGAAGCCGTTACGAATACATTACATGGTTTGAATAATGTTTACTGTTCAACTGGTCCTAATTCCTCATTTGATTATTTTAGGATCATAAATAATGGAAACAATGATTTTCCGTCAGCACCGATAATAAGTTGAATTGTGTAGATGTGCGCAATTGAAGATATGGATTGCACAACACACTCCAGTTTTTTTTACCTCACACCGCTGAACTTCTTCCTGAATGCAGCTCCAAATCGAAGATACTTTAGTCCGTGTTATAAACATTTTGAATTCCGTACTGCACTATCAAAGGCTTCACTTCACTGACGAAATTAATTGCTTTCTGCCTTAATGCTTCACTATCTTCTATTGATTTTCGTCTTACAAATTTTGGTATTTTTCTCAAAACAATGTGATGATTTTTTAAATCTATGTATCCACTTTCTGGAAGCTCTGAAGACCATTTCATTGTTATACTGTATCCAATCAGCCTCTAGAGCCCACCTTCGGTGATCTCTATCATAAAAAAAAACCACTATTAGGAGCACTATTGAATTTATTCATTACAAATTCTGTAATTTCTAATAATTAATCTTTTATTGTTTCCCCAGATTTCACTTGATGAGCCCCCCTTCTCAACTGACATTCAGAAAAGAGATGTTGCAATCTGTGTTGAACAGAGTGAAATTTCTTTTTTTTTCTTTCCTCCTTCTGCATTTTTTCACAATTTAACAGGTTTTCTTTTATATTCAAAATCCACATCAGCATCTCTCTGCAAACAAGTTCCCACAAATTCATTCTCTTCTGTCCAATTGGCTTCGCTTTACTTATCACATAATTTTACAGTCTCTTAAGGTAGCAATTAATTTTTGTGTGTATCAATTTATTGTTTTGTACTAACATTGAACTTGCACACGTTATCATATTTTTTGTGGTACCGTATGCAAACTAAGAGATTTGCACAACACATGCACATCACACGTAACACAACTAAAAATATCTACATATCCGACGTTAATATTCGTATCCAAGTTGATAGACGTTATCAGTCAAAAACATTGACACATATAGCACTATATAATACAGTTTTTATTCCTGAGAAATGACTATACTTTTTTGATTGCTTTCATCAAGAAAGCAAAAGAAAAAAGAATATTTTCCTCATGAGAATTTGCTTCAAGGGCGCGGCATAAGGTTTGTTTTATTTTCAAGAAAAGTGTAAACCATGGTCCTGCACGGAGAAACCCAAACACCAATAGTTGGTGTTTGCTGGACAAAAAATCGCGAAACACCACTGAACGCTGCGTACGCACAAATCATTGGTGTTCACGCAGTGGCCAGTGATGCCTTACGCAACA
>JAUMHM010086896.1:0-10684 GCA_032362435.1 Melikaiella ostensackeni
AAGATTTCAACCCATTACAAATAATTTATAGAGACTGTAAAGTATTGTAAGAGATTTCAAAGATTTTCACAGAATATCAATGAATTTTAATCGATTTGGGAAGATTTTCAGGGATTTTGAGAGATTTTAAGAGCATTTTCAATGGATTTAAAAATATTTCAGGGCATATCAAAAAATTTTTAAAGGTTTCAATGGATTTCGAAAAACATTGAGGAATTGCAAAGTATTTTTAAAAATTTTAGAGATTTTTGAAGTATTTCAAAATATTTCAAGAAATTTCCCAACACTTCAAAAAGGACTGCAAGTTTTCAAGAGATTTCAAGATATTTCTAAAAAACCTCAAGTTTTGAAAAAGATTTTAAGGATTGTCGAAGTATTTCAAAATATTTCAAGAGATTCCACAAGATTTAAAGTTATTTCTAAAGATTTTGAGGGGTTTCGCAGGATTTCGATATCTAATCATTTTAAGAAACTTCCGAGGATTTCTGTGGATTACAGAATATGTTTTAACATTTTGGTGGGACCCTAAGGATTTCAAGTAATTTTAACAGGTTGAAATGATTATGAGGCATTTCAAATGATTAATTCTACAAATAGTCCCCTTTAATAAAAAAAATCATAGAAGACCTTATGCAAATTGAGAAACATTTGTGCTTTTTGATACGTTCGCGCGCTAAAAATATTATACATGTTTCATGTTAGTATTTTCGTCGGAAATTGACATTTTTGAATAAAAATCATGATCAAGATTTACAATATACAACAATTTTAGGTTATGTTAGCGTTTTACACCAAAAATATTGGTATTTTAAAACAAAAATCATTATAGTTTGAATAAGATGTGCAATTTTTGCACATTTTCAGGTTATATTAACGTTTCTCACAGAAAACCGATTATTTTAAGCAAGAATCATTAGATTCAGAAGAAGATTTACAATTTCGAATAATTTTCTGTTATGTTATGTTAATGCTTTTCATCGGAAATCATTGGTATTTTTAATAAAATATTATTAGATTTCAAAGAATATTAACAATTTATAATATTGATGTTAGTTTATCGACCAGTGTACACAATTTAATGTCAGAATATTAATATTAATAATTTTTCAGAAAATTTAGGTTATCTTGGTGTGTTTCACCAGAAATAAAATTTACAAGCTTTTGAACAACTTTGGATTGTGTTAGTGGTTTTCGTCGATATTTGAAGTTTTTATTAGAAAATCATTAGATTCCAAAGAAGACTCATGATTTTTGAACAGTTTTAGGTGACGTTGGCGTTTTGCACCAAAAATTGACACTTTCAAACAAAAATCATTTTAATTTCAACAAGATTTAGAACCTTTTTAATAATTTTGCATTGTGTTAGCGTTTTTATCGGAAATTGATAATTTTAAGAAAATTTACATCTTTTTAACAGTTTCAGGTTATGTTGACATTTACATCGGAAACCGGTGTATTTTTAGTCAAAAAATTATTACATTTCAGAGAAGATTGATAATTTTGAAACAATTTGAGGTTATGTTAATAGTTTTCACCGAAAATCGGTTATTTTAAACAAAAAACATTATGTTTAAAAGAAGATTTACAATCTTAGACAATTTTTTGTTATTCCATGTTAGCGTTTTTCGTCGGAAATGGGTACTTTTATTTTAAAAAATCGTAAGATTTTCCGGATTATCATTAATCCTAAGATTATACTTATGCCGGAAATAGGAATTTTTAATAAAAAAATCATTGTATTTCAAATTGCATTATTAATAAAAAAATCATTATATTTTGCAGAATATTTACTATATTCAAACAATAATAGGGTATATTGGCATTTTTTACCGGAAATCGGTGCAAATTTTTTCAAATTTTGACGCATTAAATTTGAGTTTAAAAACAATGACTGATCCGAAAGTCAATCACTGATTCAAATAGTTATTATATAACTTATTGTCAGTTGAGATTCATTAATTGAATTAGTCGAAAATTTAGATTACGTCATTTGATTAAAGAATTAGTTCAATTATTTGCACTCATAAAATGATTGATTTTTCTATCTACTGATCCGCATATTCGACAAAAAACGTTTTGATAATTTAGGGGTCGGATTCTATAACCGCCTATAAATTTTTCTTGCTGAATGGCATTGGCCCCTGGACTCTTTCCAAACAAGTTTCGAATTTTAATTTTGAAAGTACATATTCTTATAAGAAATTTAATTGTGCATCTTTTATCTCTGAACAAAAAAGTTGTAGCTCTTGTCGTTTTCGAAAGTAATTCCGGAAAAACCCGGAAGCAAAAAAAGTTATAGGCGGTTATAAAATCTGGCCCCTAAATTACCGTATTGGTACATTTTTCCTACATACAGTTAGTTAAATTTGACTATGAAGTACCAAAAATATTCAAAATACGTCACGTTTCAGCCGGACTTTTTTAGGACTAAAGCACTAAAAAAGTTAAAATTTGTCCCTTTTTCGACTTTTAAAATTTTACTAGCCAATTTTAAGAAAGTTGGTACTTTTGGGGCTGTTTAGTCGGTAGTTAAAGTATTGTTAGAAGTTTGTTGTGACTTTCATGTTTAAGAATGAAAATTTATTAAACAATCGTAAATATAGGAAAGAGGAAACAATATTAATTACTGTCCGAAATGTGAAACCTCCGCAAAGTAAAAAAGTTATCAGTATAATCAACATAGATTGTGAAATTAAAATTTCCCAAGTAATACTAAAAGAATTATAAATCTTAAAATTTATTAAATTGAAAAAGTTGCAAAAACTTTGACAATATATTAGAAGGAAAAAATCGTGAAAACTTTACGAGATTTTCTCTTTTCTTCTAGGTAATAATAATTTCACCAAGTTTCCATTTTTTTCCTTTTAATACTTTTCTGAAATTTCTACAATTTTTTCAATTTGATACATTTTGAGACGTATATTTGCTTCAGAATTACTTGTCAAATTCTGATTTTACAAACTATATTGATTCTAACATGTTTTTTTAAAGGAAACTGAAAGAAAATTCAATCTGAACATAATAAACTTTTCTTCTGAGCTTGACTGCTTGTGATTTTTAATCTTTCTTTCTCTATTTATTAGAATAAAAAAAAATGGCATTGATATGTGAATAATAGAATCAGTCGTTTAAATCATTCAAAATTTTCTGAATTTAAAGAAATGTTTTTCGATTCTTATGAACTGGATGCTCTCTCAATTTGAATCGGTGAGAAATAGGTCACTAAATTGAATCCGTGAGAATTTTCACAGCGCAATCTCACCGATTCAAATTTAGAAATGGTAAATTAATATTGTTGGTTTGAAGACAACTTTTTGATAAATCAAATATTTTCTAATTAAATTAATAATTTCTGTTGTTTGAAGGAATAATTTCCCTGAACGTATATAATGTTTTTCTAAAAAAAGGTGACAGGAAATTAAAATTTGTAGTAATATCCTGGCAGATTTTTTGTTTCTCGTTCTAATAGTTCTTAAACTATTAGAAATTTAGTTTTCATTGACAATTCTTTTTCTATAATATGAAAGGACCACATTACTGTTTAATTGTGAGTATTAATCAAACAAAATTGAAGAGTTAGAGCATTTTCAATTGGTTTATTTCGGCACAATTTTATAGGCGATTATAATTTTAAATTTTAATACCATTTGTGGAGGAAATTCTATCTTGAACGGAATTAGAGAAAAATCCTGAGCTTCATGATATGATATTTAAAACGTTAAGTGTTTCATACTTTTAAGGAAATTTCAAATTCAGAAAATAAAATATAAGAAAATTCTTAGAAAGAGGATTCAAAAGGAGAAGAATTATTATGAAAATGTTGTTATCACAGGTCCCTTCTTATTATACTTTGCTTTCTCCCTTGAATATTCTTGTATGTCATAGAAACTTCTTTTGCAGAATATCTTATTTCAATAAAGTAACTTTTTTGTGAGAATCTCTCAATGTAATAGATTTTCTCACTTTGTTAGGGCAAGTTGTTTTATGAGATTAGAATTTTTTATTTTGAGAAAACTTCGAGGTCTGTAATAAACTCTTGTGGGAATCGAATTTATCAAGACTAGATTTATTGAGATATTTACTTATAAATCTTGGATGGCCATCAATCTTGAAACCTTCTAGACATGCAAATATTTGATCAAAGTTTCCAAAACTGCCAAGATTATTGCTGAGCTATCTATAACCCTAAGGCCACCAGATTTTTCGTCAAGCCCGATACAAGTGGAAATTTACAATTTCAAAATTATTCTATCAAAATGATACTCTCTTTTGTAATTTATAAAGAATCATTCATATCCTTTTCGAAGAACTATTTTTATTTGTAAATTGTACGAGATATTTTTATATAGATAATTGTGATGCACAGGATTGTTCTCTCAAGAAATTGCTTTCTGAAGATAAATTAGAATGTAGATAAACCTGGGGATAGATATGAATGGGGTAGTAGAAACCATAATATAGGGTGAAAAACCTTTTTATCTTCTATCTTTGAATATTGGTTAAAAGGACTTTGCGAATGAGCTAGAAAATTGAGGAGGACCTTTTTCGATGAAGGGGACAGTGTTCTCATTACATTCTATCCAAGTGATATACGGTCCCCCTGGAGGCCTAAAATAAAAAAAAGATTTAGATCTCTGTTGGTAAAATTTTCCATTCAAGAATTGGATTTTTTTACAAATGAATAAGATCTTGAGAATTAAATCCACAGAAGAAGAATTTGTACTGCAATTTGTCAGGGGCAAGATAGGGGAATATATTTCCTTATGATAAAGAACTATTGGGAAAACTATCGATAGAAATATTGGTATTTATAATCAGTTTTTTTTTACTTCTAGTTCCTCTAAAAGAGTTCAGAAGATTCGAATGGTTTCAAATCATTTTTAAAGATTTCAAGAGATTTCTAAACATTTTGAAATATTTCAAATATTTCTGATTTGAAACAGGGAATTCTGGAAAAGAATTAAAATTCTGAGTTGAAATATCAGATAATTTTTGGTCATATCAATTACAATTCTGATTTGGAACAAAGAATTTTGTGAGAGAACTATAATTCTGAATTTGGACAGGGATTTTCTTTTCAAATTCCCGTTTCTTATATCAACATTAAAATTATATTCAAAAATTTCAGTTTCATTTCGAAAATTCTCTGTTCCAAGTCAAATAATAATTCTTAACGAAAATTTGTTGTCCTAAAGTATGATCTATAATTTTTTACAGAAATTCTCCTTTCCAAAGTCACTGTCTCAAAGTCTAAATTATAATGCTTAACGGAAATTCTCTGTTTAAAATCAAAATTGAATTTATTTCCAAAAATTCTCTGTTCCAAGTTAGAATCATATTTATTTACAACATTTTTTATTGTAGTTTAGAAATAGAGTAACTACCCCTTTTTCTTAAATTTGGAAGACGTATGTCTCAATTTCTGGCAAATCTTAAGTCGAAAAAAAATTAATTCAAACAAATTCTGATTTGGAACAAGGGATTTTTAAATTCTGACGAATTTTGATTTGGAACAGGGATTGTTTTTGTGAACTCCTTTTTTATAAATGAGAATTAAAATTATTTCCCAAAATTTCCCAATTTAAAATAAAAATTTCCTGTTCTAAGACAGAATTATAAGTCTTTTCCAAAATTTCCTGCTCCAATTCAGAATTATATTTATTTATAAAATTTTCTATTATTATTCAGAAATATAGTTACTCCCTTTTCTCAAAATTTGGGAAAATCGGGAATTATAATTTCTGACGAATTCTGGCTTGGTACAGGGATTTCTTCAAAATTTTTTTTCTCTAAATCAGAATCAAAATACTTTTTGAAAATTCCCGGCTTCAAGTCAAATTATATTTCTTTACCAAAACTTCCTGTTCTAAAGTGAAACTAGAATAAAAATTATAATTCTTAATGGAAATTCCCAGTTCTGTTTCAGAATTAGAATTCTTTCAGAAAATTCTCTGTCCTTAACTTAAAATTCTAATTTTCTGTGGAAAATGCCTATCCCAAAGTCAAAATTATAATTGGTCACGAAATTTCCTGTTCCAAAGACAAAAGTATAATTCTTTGAGGGAATTTCCTGTCACAATTGTCACAATTATATTTCTTTACTGAAATTCCATGTCGCAATTTAGAATTATAATTATTTTCGACAATTCCGTGTTTTCAAGAAAATTCCCTGTCTCAATGTCAAAATTATAATTCATTATTATAATTCCTAGTCCCAACTCAGAATTAGAGTAATAAAATATATGAGACCACTCTTAGTATGCATATTAGTTCATTCCGTAGAAAATACTGGTCATTTCCCGGTTTTTTTCTGGTGAACAAAATTCCCGCTCATTTCCTGGTTTTCCCGATTTCCTGGTCAAGGAGGAACACTGATGATTCATTAAATTGTGGAAAGTAAACTTATTGTTAATTGTAACTAATTTCAGAAGAGATACTGAAGCGCAGTTCAAAATGTATGTAGTTCTGGTTAAAATTGTTTATTTAACCATAGTTACTTGGATTTTTTGATTCTTAATATTGCTGCAAAAAAAAACTGCGGTTATCATTTAATCTAATGATCAAGGGCTGATTTTGTTCCTTGCAGAAATATTCACAACTCTGGTGGGTTTTTATTAAAATTAAAATCATTCAGGAATAAATTTGCTCACAAAAATATTAACTGCATGATTTCTAAATAAAAATTTTCTGTTGAGAAACCTCGCGAATAGAGTTGCACAGAATCTTTAAAATAAAAAATCAACTTTTGGTCAAATTTGTTGAATCAGATTTTGTCAAATCAACAAATTTTACCTGAATTATGTTTTTTCAAACTCCGCTTAATGAATTTCAAGAATGACTGTGCGCAGAGTGCATTTTCAAAAATGCTCGAATTTACTTAATTAAAAAAATATATATTCCTCTACGAAGGGAAAAGTCTTTTACATTCCAAAACTGTTTTTTCATAACACATGCATGATTTCAGTCCTTTTTAATGCCTGTGAAGCGGGGCTAAGCTTCTACTTTTTAGTCTATTGGGAGCAAAAAGTGACGTCAGAGGTGAATAATGAAAATTATCAAGCGATCAGTAGATCGCGTTTACAGATAGAACCATCCCGAAGCAATAAGTTGCTATAAATTATTGATAAATTACCATAATTTACCATAAATTACTACAAATTACTGAAAATTTCCGAAAATATTGGAAATTTTTAGATACTCTTCCGACAAATTTCACAAATTTTAAAAATGTTCGCGAATTTAAAAATTTGATTAATTTAAAAATTATTTTATTTTACTTTTTTCCATTTTGAAGTTTTTGGTGATCGAATTGGCTTTGGGGTCCAATGATTGAATACAATTTAAATTGGTTCAAACGTTTCGGCACACGATAGTGGCCCTCTTCAGTGAATTTTATTTCTGAAAAAAAGTACAAGGAAGGGTGTTTATGATACTAAATGTGTCTACAAAATTATTACCTTGGTAAATTCAGTTCTTTGATTGATTTTAGTAGAACAATAATCATTTAATACATTGATGTGTGATTTAAAATTAATGAAAAATTGAGCGCGAATGAAATCGATACAAATTGTGGCGAAGGGTTGATGAAAATCACAAAATCCTATAAATAATAATTTTTTTGGATGCAACAATTGAAAGCCGGATCGAATAACCACACGAACGCGTGAGATTGCGTAAAAGTAGTGTCCACATCGGTGAAAAACAAAAAAGATGCTCAATGACAAGCTAAACACGAAACAATTTTTCATTTACCACTTTTACGACTTTATGTTTCTCACCGATTTGGACAATACTCTTACGCGATCTCGCTCGCTCGGGTGGTTATTCGATCCGGCTCTTCAATTTTTCTTTGGCTGACTTCAGTAATTTTGAAAAAAATTTATTTGACTGAATTAAAAATTATATATAATATCGAGTGGTTAAAGTTGATGTAAGTTATGATCGAGATGGTAACAATTGTAAGGTGTTATACAATTCTTTCTTTGAGTCGACAATTGTTGTTTGGTTGACTTTGATAACTTTATAAATTTAGAACTAATGACCAGTTGTTAAATTGAATACACATGTGACGAAGAGATGATCAAAAGTCGTAAAGTCTCAAAATTGTTTGTGAAAGATTGTAATGTATCGAAAATATTCAACAAAGATTTCAAAATATTCAGAAGATGTGGATCTAACAAAATTTTTGAAGATTTTCACAAATATCCTAAAGATTTAGAAAATTTTTTAATATCTCAAAAGGTTTTACAAGATTTCAAAGGATTGCAAAGATTTGAAATTATTCTAAGAGGTTTTTTTCCCCCAAAGATTTCAAAGATCTCAAATTATTACAAATGGTGTCGAAGATTTCAGGAGCATTGACAATTATTTCAAAGATTTCAAAAATCTCGAAATGGTTCAAAGTTTTAAAGATTTCACAAAAATTCTTTGAGATTTCAAATAGATATTAGAAAAAAAATAAAAAAATATTTTCAAAAAGTTTTCAAAAGATTCCAAGAGAATTAAAAAGATTTCACAAGAATTCAAAAAGATTTCAAAGATCTCAAACTATTCCAGAAGGTTTGGAAGGTTTAAAGGAATTTCACAAAAATTTAGTAGATTTAACATCGATATTTAAAAAATTTCGATTATGTTAAATTATTTCAAAATGTTTCAAATATTTGAAGAGAACAATAACGAGATTTCACAAATGTTTACCGAAAGGTTTGAAGCAATTTAAATTATATTCAATCATTGAACAATCAAGGCTTTTCGATCACAAAAAATTTCAAAATAATTTTACGATTGAGGGTAAAATTTGATCTCCCCTATACAAATTTCAAAATTCTTAAAATTTCCTAAATTCATAAAAAAATAAAAATAACGTTCCCAAAATTCCTCCATATGAGCAGAAATCATGCCTGTGTTTTAATTGTGCCTGAAATCATTCAAGTTTCAAATCGTCTTTGTTTTCATGAATTTCGGTATCTATAACTAAAATAATTTGCAAACTCTAAGTGGAACTGGGAGTAGGAGAATAATCCCTAGTTGGTTAACCACATCAAGACCATAATCCTCATGATCAAACAAAGACCAATGCCAAATCCCTTTTGCAAAATGTACAAACGTCAGAATCAGCTGGGTGAGACACATGACGATCCATGCATTAGAAGCGTCACTTCCAGGTGTGAAGTGCCGCTCGTTATGTTAGAATTGATTAGAATCCTGTTGCCTTGGGTCGAGATCAGTATGGACTGTGAAGAAAACACACGACCCTGTAATCCTCGAGAGTCGTGAAAGCCTTATCGTCGTATTCCGTGCGCGGCGACTGCACGGGTATTAGATCCCGTTAAAGTTGCGAACCATCACCGATTCTCCAAGGTAGGGGAGAAAACGCTGACCATTGATCTTTTCGGCTCGTGAAGATATTATCAGAACAGTGGCTTTTGCAGTATGGGCTGCGAAATGCTAAACGTCCAAGTAAAAAATAAATAAAAAATAAATATTGTATAAAAATAGAAGAAAACAAATCACGATTACGGACACTTTTGTCAGGGGTCGAAGATCGCTCGGCTTCATTGTTATTTATTGGACACTCCAGACAGCGGAAATTACGATCGACACTGTCACTTTTACGTGGGAGATGATTCATTCTCTTAAGTGTCACAGAGAAAGAAATAGACGGAAGTGGTACTGCGCTCTGAAAAAGCTAGGTTGTTACAATCTTGCTTTTATACTCTTCAGACAAGGAAGACTGGATTTTTGATTATAATTTTTCAAAGAAATGGAACTGATTTGAACTGTGCTGATATCACTTGAGAACTTTAAGCTTTTTGACGAATTTAAATTTGGGATTCTAATTCAAATTATTTCTTTGTTTTTTTCTTTGCTTCTTATGTACTCAAAAGGTCTGAAGTTATCGATTTCACAAATTATTTTTGGAAATATGTCAGGTTCCATGTACCACAATCGCGTATCTGATGACGGAAATATAAGAAGATCAGAAAACTTTTATATTTGTTGAAGGTTTTATTTATGAATCTGATACAGTCAGAAAAGGTGGTCATCATAGTTCACGATGGGAATATAAATATCAGATTTGAGAAAAATAATGAGAGACGAATAAAAAATACTTCAATCTTGAAAAAACGATCAGCGAATACTTGTTATTTATGAATAAGAAAGGATGGTACGTATTGGATACCAGTGCATATTGGATTAGTGCATTCTAATAATATTGTACAAGAAGTAATTTTATTACCGAGGTGTCTCGTCGTCTCGAAATGTGGGATAAGTACTTAAATATTTTTCATAAGTTTGGCTAGCTGCCCCGAAATTTTGGGACGACTGGTCCGTTCCTTTTTCCAGCTCTGCCAATTTTTTGGGACGACTGGACTCAGCCTTTGATTATCCATCTTGTAAAGAATTATTAGAGTACATTTAGTATTTCTGTTATGAGGAACTTTGTATTATCCAGTATGTATTGGTATCCATTATGTACCAGACTCCGCTCATCATTTTTCTTTTTTCACCGCTTAATTTATTATACGTCACTTTTTTATTTATAAATCGAACTTTACAAAATATTCTCTGAACATTGCTGATCCCAACCAATCACAGCTTAATAAAATATAAAAGTTCAAAGGAATAATAATAATTATACCTTTTACAGAAATATTTTAGATTAAAAAGTTGGAGTAGATAA
>JAUMHM010086897.1:0-10682 GCA_032362435.1 Melikaiella ostensackeni
CCCACGAGCAGCTAAGGAAAGGGTTCGTCCATCCTTGTAGAGCCTCGCTTACAAGGATAAGGCTGCATACCCTGGGAGGTCGCCCGGTATCCCAGAGTCACCGTTAGACACCTTACCCAGGTGCCATGGTTGTAATTTACCGCGGCTCTACTGGGAGCCAGTGTCATTATCGTAGCTGGCAGTCGCTCCCAGGAGGACCCTGCGGTGCTTGTCTGGCCAATATATATATATATATATATATCTTTATGGTGATTGGATCATGTGAATGTAGTCGTTGATAAATTTTGATACAAAAGTGAAGCTGCAAAACCATATATAGCTTCAATCTGTTTTGAATATTTCAAATGTCGGTAGAATTTGACAAAAGGTTATTTATACATAATTTACGCATGGATGGGTAAAGCGTAGAAGGCCAGAAGTCAAGAAAGATAAATATTCATAAGAAAATGATTTAGTTAAAAAGGCTGCTAATAATTAAGTGCCTATAATCTCATCTTTTTCTTTTTTATTACTTTTATGACATCTTTTTATTCATGAAGTTTTTAGAAAAACAAAAAACAATTTAGGTTATAAGTTATATAACTAAATAATATTAATTGCAAATCATACAAATAATTTTATGTTAAACATTTTATATTCGGGTGGTAAATATTTATTGGGCAATTTGCAGTTGTTGCTCACGGTAACTTCTGTAATTGTAACTCTCGTGGTAACTCTCTAGCTTCATTAATTACCGACGCGTAACGTCTGAAAACTGCCAAAAATTCCGAAGTAATTCTCAGGACTTGGATCCACCCGTCAAGAGAGTGTATTTATCAGCCCGATCTCCGGTATTTTATTTCAACAGATTCAATGTACAGCGGGTTGGCAAGCAGAGTGGATGACCAGCCCTGACTGCGAGCCCGAGCGGATTTCCAGCCCAGGCAGGTAGTAGGAGCTCACAGCGGATGACCAGCCGCTAGTCTTTTGGATCAGAGTGGATTTCCAGCCCTGATCTTTCTGGCCGTTTTGTCGCGAAACACGCCTTTTTCATGTCCGTCGTGAGAAGCTGAGTGGAGTGGAGCGAGTGGAGGGAGATGCACGCGTTCGAGATTCGTGGGCCTGCACTCGCGGCTCTCATCTACACTCGGTTCTGCTACTCTGCCGGCGTAAGGAAAACGTACCTTCCTTATCCTGACATGGCCATACTTACGTGCGTAGGTATGTCCACACCCGGGCAAAGGAAGTTCCTTCCTTTCCCGCGATACGGGTGCAACGGCTGGTCTCTCTCTCACTTGCTAGGTCTTAATATTTAAATGCCTAATATCTAAAATGGTTGTCTACAAATGAATTAATGTCGTCTGCGAGAGGGTTTTAAATTTAATATTAAAAGTATTGCCCTATACGAGTCACGTATAATACAGACTTGCGTAAAAACCCTAAAATTTTGCGCAAAAATGTCAAAATTTTGCTTTTGTTTACAAAAATAATTTTTATCGTATTTTGACAAATATTTATAAGACCATACAACTTCTAGAAGCATATAAAGCAATTTAACTATAAATTAAATATTCATTAAAATATTCATTAAACCATTCCGTTGTTAATTTGTCCACTTAATTTGGTTACAATCATTAAGTTGATTATGTAAATTATTTGTATTCTACTAGTGCCCCTGCATGGATTCCAGATATTTTCTGGTATTTGGCAGTCGCTCCTGAAGATAGAAAAAGAAAATACAAAAATGCCCATTTTGTCACACTTTGCGTTAAACAAATAAATATGAATGAAGCTAAATTTAAAAATCGCGTTCCACAGATCTCTTAGAAATTTAATTATCTTTACTCACAAAAAAAATTGTAAGTCGGATGAAAACTGAAGGCTGTAGACTTTTTTGAACAATCAATTCCTGATTTCGACCACTGTGAAGTGGTATGATGAGAGTAGTATGGATACTTTGACATATTGGGCAGCCTGGTTTTTTACTCCACCATGTGCGGACTGGGTTGCAGGAAAGTGCATCGTCGAAAGGGGGAAGGGGGTATTACGATGGGATCTGAACATCCAGAACCTCGGTTTTGGAATTTTGGAGAGTAAATACTATAACGGGGATGCCCGGCTAACCACCGCTACATATTTCTAAAATTCGAAGACTAGCAAATAATCGATAAGGCTCAAAAATTGGATCCGGACCGGAATTCGAACCCAGGCCGCCGGTGGACTAGACCAGCGCGCTATCCACTACTAAGGAGCCTGATGGGAATTAGGCTCAATGAGCTCGTAGATACTTCAAATTTGCTCTATATCGACTATATGCTTCTTATGAAACCGGTAGGAGGTAGGGATCATTAACTTTACAGGGAACTTATGCTAAAACCCGCAGCGTTACAATACATAGACAAATTTCCATAGGTACTGGCTCATGGATCGAACCCCGGACATCTAACGTGAAGTCCGAGCGCCTAACCGTCTCAGCCATCGAAGCTCTTATCATTATTATCATTAAAGACAGTCGCTCTTAAGATTTTGTATTCAGAGACACGAACTTCCTACCTAGAAGAACGTTCCAGCGTCGTTGGGAACGAAGCTTGCGAAAAGAGTACAGCATCGTTTCTTTTTGGGCATCCATCCCGAACTGACCTCGATGGTGACTGAACAACAACTAGCTGACCAATTTCGCTCTATTCAGTGGCGTCACCTCCTCTCCGAGGTTGAGATCGAAAACATCAAGCGATAGGTGCAAGAACAACTAGCGCCGCCGGAAGAGCACCCTTCTTTGGTTAGTTAGCAACTTGCACAACGAAACTGCCCCTGAACCTGCAGCAAGACATGAATTCAAAGCAGATATAGGCACTCCTACCTCCCAAAAAAGGTGTCAGACCCTCCATGAAAGTTTCGGCTTCAGCGCGATGTCTGAAAAATAAGAGCCAAACTAGGTCCGATTAGTTAAACCAATTTCGAAAGGGCAATTTCTCTCAGTAGCTGACTCGACACGTTGAGAAGTTCCCTCTTCGACATAACATCAGTCCAGGAAGATCTACGGACATGGATGAAGTGACTTGACTTAGACAGAGGCTCATGGTCCTTTTAGCGTGGCTACGTCGCTTAAGAAGGCCCAAGTCGAGAAAGAATGACAACGGAACATACTCAGGAGACGAAAAGCGCTTTTGCCGCAAACTCGCCGATGGACAAAACAATAAACGTTCTTCACTCATTCTCTCAACATGACCAAACCATCTCAGCAAATTTCTTTCACTCTTGTCGAACAATGTATCTTCTACACCACATTCTTTGAGAACCCACTCTTAAAGGGCAAAAATCCTGATTTTGACAAGATGAATTTTTTTCAGGATATCTAAATAATTACACGTTTCTTCGGTTTGATCTGAGGAAATTTCAAGCCCGACATTTTCAATTTTTTGCAAAAAAAATGTGTATTTTCCCAAATCAAAAAAACGTGTTTTTGCGCGTTTTCAAAAAATTCTAAATCTAACATATATTTTTTTTGTATTCTCAAGTTTATATTATTTTTTAGTAACAAAAACTCTACTTACAAAAAATTTAACATAATTTTTTTTCCATACAAAAGTATGCACTCTACAAGTATAGAAGGAGGGTCAACAACCTAGTTGCAGGATAAAGTGGACACAGGTACAGGCTTTAGTATACTGCGCAGCAGTTGCCACAATCAGGACACATGGATTAAAAATTATACCTCAGGGTAATAACACCGTCAGTGGGGGGGGGGGGGGGGTACAAATGATCCGCCATAGATGAGGAGAAGTGTGAGGCTGCGCAGATACAAGAACTCTAACGCCAGGAAAGATCAAGACACGTCATTTAGGGCGGATGAGAAGCGGTTCTACTGGGAAATGAGTGGAGCTCAAAAACAAGAGCTGGCGTTCGAAGTTCCTCAAGTGGATGACATGACTGACTACTGGGAAGAGGTCTGAGGGAAAAATAACAAAAGCAACCTACAAGCAGCATGACTCGACCCCGAAAGAGATCGCATGTCAAACTGTCCGAAAATGGAGATTCTCCACATCACAACCTCCGACGTGTCTGCGGTGAATCTTGTTTCCGGAAACGAAAGAATTCGTGATAGCGACTCCACGTTGGAACTCGCACGTTGGCACATGCGCAGACTAGCGCAGACTCGCAGTCACTTAAGTGGGAGAAACGATAATGTGTGCGTAAACTTACGTGTGGAGGATAGGAGGAACATACGGAGTGGGTAGATACCAAGAGTGAAGATATGACACGCCGATAGGAGTTTTTTGAAAAATTTCGATGTATACCCAAACTTTTACCTGCAGTGCAGTACTAGGTGTTATCTTGGATACATTAAAACACTTGATAATTCAAACAAATTTTCAAGGATTTAAACTACGCTTGACTTATTTAAATAATTTTTTGGCTACATCTAACAAATTATGCAATGTAAAGAAAAAGTTTTTCGATTAACCAAATATTTCGCTGAATGAAGCAAAACTATGTTCAACTGTATTAACAGTGCATTTATTCGTTTGATTCAACCAAACTTTGACTGATTCAAACTAAAATTTTGATTTGAATAGGATATATAAATAACTACATTCTTGAAGACAAAAAGTTTGTTTTTTTGTTTTCTATTTTGTAAGTATATCTTGCAAAAACTTCCGAAACGACTGCCTTCATAAATAACTTGAGTTTTTTAAACAAGCCACAGTAATAGACCCCAAAAGCCAATGTAACCAAGTTTTTTTATGGGCTTATTTTTATTGCACTTTGTCATGTAATGTGATCTTATGTGATTTTTATAGTAAGTCTGTAGAGCGAGAAGAAAGTTAACGTTTACAACCCGCGGATGTCAAAGGAAACCTTCGCGGATGCTCATAAATCTATATCACCGATAACATATCACTAGTCAAGCATTTATCCCGTCCGATGGCGCTGATTCTCGTGGAACAGCTCACTCCTTAGCGGGGCGAAAATTTTTTGTCTAGGTCGCTACGGAAGAAAATGATAGAATTTGCGATATGCACATGCGCGAAGATTGCTTTGACGCTCGTGGGTTATAAACTTCAACTTTCTTCTCGCTCTACAGGCATGGTAAAGTAGCAGTTTCATGCATGTGTGAAATCAAATGTATGATTACTATTTGGCGATGCCTATTGATTTCAAAGCATTCGCATGTTGAATTCTTTTGCTTTTCAACATTGAATTTTTCTCCGTTTTTGTACTGTTCATTATTTTTAATGTAATTTGTAAATAATAATTATTTACATTATAAAGTTCGTAGTCTTCCGTAAACATTTTTGTACGCCATCTTTTCATCATACGTAATTTAAGATCAAATTTTTTTAGTAATAAAGTGCAATTTATTATTGCAACATATTATTTAACGGATATAAAACTGAAGATACGTTTTTCACCATTTGGACGGCACTACGTCTATATATCACACAAGGAGAGGTGATGCAGTCCTAAAGGTTTGCATTAACATTGTTTTTTATTTCTATTAGTTAATTTAAATTTTTAAAAGCTTATTATTAACTTTTGTGTAAATCGATACTTAAACAATTCCTCAGTAACACAGATTAATTTAAATCAACTATATTTCTTTATTTAACCAAATACTTGACATCCCGGCTTATAACTGTCACACAATTTTGAATTAAGTTTTTGTGCTCTGTCAAATAACGTCACTGGCATAAATTTGTTCTATGCCAGTGACGAATGTAGTGACGCCAACGCGAAACAATTGAACTTCGTAGCAAAAACTTTGTCGCTATCAAATACATTGGAGCTTGGGGGCCCTAGCTGCAGTGTTGATGAGTTTTGGGGAAAACATGGGTACTGCACTGCAGGAAACTGGCCTACCTTCAGTTACAGAATAGAATCAGATTAACTAAAAAAACAGCTGTAAGAAAAGAAAGAGAATACTCTTTAGATTACATAAGCAAAAAGTTAGACAAAAATATCAAACCACTTGGCCGTAAAATCAAACCCCGAATAACCCCATTCGAATAAGGAACCTTAACCGGAACCTGCAGGCAACCTACACAACCAAGGTCTATAAATATAGCGAACTAAGGAATGAAGTGCAAGATACGCAAGACGCACTGGACATCTCCAACATCTAAGCGTCAGTAGGGTACGGACAGCAGCTGAAAAAGCGGTTTTACTAAACACCTATCGCATTGTAGGAAACTTCCTAGACCATCAGGAACTAGACGACTGAAATCTTATGGAGCTAGAACTAAATTTTATCTCAACAAGACGGCTTCGCAAGAGGATTCAAATATCGTTATAAAATTTTTACATCTTCAACTCAGGCACTTGTCGTAGTTCGTAGATGATTATGAAAAACCGGGTTCACCCGAGAAAAAGTTTTTAAAAAACAAGAATACATTTCATACTATTTAATTATTGAACTTAAGATATTGAATAACTTGAATAAATACATTTCATACTATTTAATTATTGAACTTGAGACATTGAATAACTTTCAAAATATTGAGTTTATAGAAAATTGCAAAAATTAAAAATTGCGTGGATTTAAAAGAAGAATAGGACTTTGATAGTCAAATTGTTAAAGACAATGCTGCTTTGCAAATTTTGAATATGGCTAAGTTTATCTTAACAATATTGTGGTTTATAATCATCTCAATTTATAGAGAAAATTACGACGAATTCAGAGGCCTGTACTCAAGAGCATTCATCTCTATTCATTCGAGATATGTATTCACTATTAAAGCTTTAGCCACATATCGTGAGCACTTAACATTAACCGATTAGGCTGAAATTTATACAGTAATCATTTTTCATGATTACGAAAATAAATATCGAGGTACGTCACAAATAATTAAAATCGATTTGATTGACATAATAACTTAACTAACAAGCAGACAGGCAACTATAGTGTACGCAGATTTAATTCCACTATCATCCTTTAAATCTTTCGTAATTTAATCATCATGTTAGAGCCGTAACTAGTCCTTGTTGCGCCCAGTGCGACTTGACAATTTTGCGCCCTCCTCTCAAACACCACGGGACAATATTTGTTTATTTGCGGGCAAGGCCAACTGGGATAACCTTTTTTTAGTGTTAAAGTGTTAGGTGAAAAAGTGTTAATTTGGTCCCGTTTGCGCCTCCTCGCGACCGGCACCCTCTGCGGGAGCACCACACTAGTTAAATGATAGATAAATGATAAAATATTGTAAATTGATAGAATTTATAGTTGAAGTGTTGATTTGAGTATTCATTTGGAATTTAATTTTTCAAAATAAAACAAAACATAAAAAATTTATATTTTCAGTTAATTAACTTCGAACGTTTTTTGTTAAAAATTTCAATTTTAAACGCTATTCATTTTTTTTGTTTAAGACTCTAAAACTAAATTTTTAAAGTCTTTTAATTGAAAATACACCCTTAAAAATGAAGATCTAAAATGAAAAATTGTATGGTAAAATATTTTACAATTGAACATTGTATACTGAATGATTTCATAATTGAAAAAGTTAACAATTGAACTTAACATTATAAAAAAGTTTAAATCAAACTTTTTTTTAATTGCAACCGACCAGCCTATAATTAAATGTAAATACGATTTTGAGGTTATAGAGTATACATTCTCAAAAACAAGCTTGTCAACATACATTTTTGAATCATAAATTTTGAGTCAATCAATGTGTATTGTATATTACTGTACATAAAAATTAGAAAATGGCTCTAATAAATATCTTCATCTTCATCCAAACAATTCAACCAGATCCAAAATTCCAACCACATAATATTAATGTCTAGTTTGAGGTTATGAACACTCAGTACGTGGTGCATTTTACTTTTCTTCAATAAATTAATATTAACACATCTTATGATTAAAAAATTTTTTGATTAATAAACAAATTTTAAAAACTTACTTGTAAAATTAGCTTGGTGAAAAAACGTTAAGGGGTCATTCTACTGTCTCGGCAAAAAAAGGTGATTTTCAAGAATTTTTTTCTCGACAACCACTTTATATAATCAAATAAAATTTTGAGCGTTCATTTATGCAGTCTTGAAGTTTCAAAAAAAAAAAAATACATGAAATTATTATTTAGTTTAGGTATTACTTAACAATAAACAAAGTGTCTAAAATGTCCACTGCGCGCATGATTTCTCAAAAAGTTTTTAAACGATCACTTTTAAATTTTCTACACTTATTCTAAAGATAAATATCTACAAAGTGACGAAGCGGATTTTCTTTATTCTGCAAAATTACAAAATGGCAACAGTTTAAACAAAAAAATTTCAAAAATCGTGTTTTTTTGCTGTTTTTTTGTTAATTCGGTATTTAAGTCGGTATCGATAAACGGACATCAATATCGATATAAATGATTGATATATCGATAGTCCAATATCGATATTAAAATATCGAATATCGTAGTCAAAATATCGATATTTCCGATTTCGATATTACATCACTAAGTTGGACCCTGGACTTTATATGGACATGTCATTCATTCCGTTGCATAATAGCAATGCTTATGCAACGCACATGCTTTACAGGCATCATAAATTCGGATTTTCAATAGAAATGGTATGAAAAAGTGTATGCGTGACATGGGAGAAGCAGCAATTGGGGGAGAGGGGTCGACTTCATGAGGCTGAAATGGTCACATATTATTATGATTACTTTTAGTTCCACGAGCAGTTGTACGAGCGCTGGAAGTAGTTTTTTATGGCTATCACGGGAATATCTTGTTCTCATTGTAAAAATAACATTTCCAGGCTAGAAATGAAACACCAAAATGGGTATCTTTTTTCTGTGACGGAGTGTCATAAAAAAAAAAAAAACGAGCTGGATTTCAATAACAGAAATTGGATTTCCCTTGCATCTTTCTCACAGTACAACGTTACACATTTTGGTGTTGCACTTCTATCCTGGAAATACTATTTTCACAATAACATCAAACAAAATATTCACATGGCAACCGTAGAAAAATTACAGCGCTCGTGGAACTGAAAAATAGTCACAAGAATATTTGTCCGTTTCAGCCTCATGGAGTCAACTTCCTTGCAACGATTTCAACTCATATGATATTTGGCCTCGCTAAGAGGGTATCACGTCACACTAAAATACCTAATTGTACGGAATTATTTTGAATCATTATCCGAAAGACTTCTCCGCTGTTCATCAAATGATCACCCAAGCTTAGGGTTGCCACTTTTCAATCCTCCCGGCAAAATGGCGATTTTCTTCCCCTCTTACCCCCCAAAATAACGTTTTTTTACCCCTTCACCTCTATTTCAAAATGAAATTTCCCGCAAGGCCAGTCGAATGCCGACTTGGTGTCAACTCTATCCCAGTCGCCTAAGCTTTGTGACTTTATTAGACCAACAAGCGGTGTTCGTAAGCCATTTTTCTTTATGCATTTTCATTACCTTAATTCTTTGTCTTAAAGTTCGGACACGCTGGATTTTGCACGTGCCCCTTATTTTTATTTGCAGGCACATTTGTCAGGTGCCACTAGCCGCAGCCTAATAAACTAGCTTCTGATTCAAATATGAGTGATATTATGAAATAAAAAATGTGGTACTGCATGCTTAACGGGCCTAGCGCACAATTAGGACCATTTTTACGTCATTTTAACACAAAAATAATTAGAAAGAGGCTGGGGGGCGACAAAATTTCCACCGTACATTATTCGCGTAAAACTTAATACGGATAAAAACGAGTGGAGCAGTGTTAAAAAATTATATGAAAAAGCGACCGGTAAGTGCCGGTCATCCCTCAACACAATATGGAAGAATGACAAGTGCGTTTGATTACAGTGATTAAGTGTAAAAAAAAGTTGGTTACTCACGGAGTGTTGCGAAGACTGTAGTCATTTGCGATGGTTTCAATGCCGCCAGCCCGTGCGACGGCCACATAGCAAGATTCATTTCCAAAATCAATTCCAATCACGGACATCGCGGCCATGGCTGCTTGTTCAATTGATGATAGTACGTATTTTCAGCTTGTTTTTCCGTCGTTGAAGGTAGATGCCCCAAAAATTTAGTGAGATCTAACCAGGCGTCCTTATACGTTTGAACCGCTGGTCAAAAAGTTAAGTAACAACTTATCAATTTCCTTTAGGTTTAACGTGCTATGGGTATCAAATCAAACTAAAACGAACCGCTTGCTTGAAAGAAGCCAACCACACTTTTGATCACTTCACTTTCCCGTAATATCCACTGATATCTACTAAGGTCTGTGACCATGATCCAACAAATACATGGTCTAGCCACTCCAGCCCCCCTTGTCGTTGAAGTCACGCAACCACACAGTTTCGCCATTTTGTTACCATAGCAACGCACTATGAACTTTTCGCTACTGCAAGAACGTATATAATAAAGACAGGAATGTCGAATGGAGGGGGTAGAGCACCCGTGGCTAAAATAACGTCGGTAACATTGGAGCACATCGTTGCGTAATATCGTAGTGCGCATGAGGCTGTCTCTTTTTCTTCGCGAGCGAGAAAGAGTTCAAGCACTTGTATTGGAGTTGCTTACACCGTAGAGGGAAGATGGGTATAGAGGCGACAATGCCCCCCAAGCTTATAACATTGGCGCGGGAAGTGTGACGTCAAGAGAAAGGGTTAGTTGCTCTACCGCCGGCGTGATGTCGCTGTCGCAGAAACCGGGTACCTCACTGATAGGAAATGTGCCTGATAGGATTAGTGGCGCAGGGCATGAAT
>JAUMHM010086898.1:0-10680 GCA_032362435.1 Melikaiella ostensackeni
AGACGCTCTAACCAGTATAAATAACTATCAAACTCGCGATCGAGTACCAATTCCTTATTTAGTGATTCTGATTTAGCCCACGTCCACTGAAGGATAGCATGAGCATAGTCTTCTGAACTAGACGAAGAAGGTCATAAATCCCTCGGAGCCTCTATCTCGTCTGCTCGCCCGTGGCAGCATTCTTTGGGATATTAGCCCAACCAAACAAATCAAACCTAGCTTGAAGCAATAACCTGAGAGAATTTCTCGTTTAGTGGTGCCATAGGCACCTGTAAGGAGACTTGATTTATTGTATTACCTTGAAGTCGATGCTTACTTTCCAAAAATATTTTAACTACCTATTAGGACTAATCACCCATAATTTGTAGCCATAATAAGCCATAAATCGTCGAGTCAGCGAACTGAAAAAACCAATTTCTTGCCCTTTTCTTTGGCATTTAAATCCCTTTATACGTGGGACAGCTTACGCGATACTGTAAAGTGACACTGAAGAGTAGGACGAGGGTATCTTCGTACCTAGTCGATACAGTGAGCGCTTCCCTTTAAATTTTCTTCACACAAAACTCGAGAACCACTGAAGAATAGGACGAACTCAGCTTCGACTCCTAGTCGATGTAGTGGCTTCTCCCCTTTAAAATTTCAACTAAGAAGGAGAAAGCAGAAATGGCAGGAAATTCACGAACTGAGGGTAATTCAGGGTAGAACAGTAGCTGTTGCGACACAGAATATAAAATATTAAAAATAATTGTTCTAAAATGAATAAATAGTAAACAGCGAATAAGAATAAATATAGTAATTAATAATCATGTCCGATGACAATAATTAGGATAGAGTAGTGATACTACGATACTTAGTATGAGAAATGTTTAAACGTTTATACAGGAATAGATAAGAAGCCGTGAGCTTGAATATGTTAAAATTACTAATATCAGTCTTAGGATAAACGATCTTGAATCAATGATAGACTACGAAAAACGAGTTAGAACAAAAGAATTCACAAATATATGATTGTAATTATACGTCGAAGTATATTATCGCACTAAAATTCAGAATATTTCATGTCATGATAATAAACTTAATCGCCACTTTTGATATATAGATATAAAATTAGAATAGGGAACAGGGCCCAACTCTGTACAATAGGTAGAATAGGATTTTCTTGAATAAATTTTGTAAAAGGAAAAGAATCTTGCATTTCCTCACATGAAACTCCTCCTTAATTAAGCTTAGAAAATAGTAAACTAGGAGTTAATTAATTAATTTACATTATTTAATACCTGCATGAGAACCACAAGGGTTACAATTGGCGCCCAACGCATGTCGAGTCGAAAGATAAGCAAGGTTCTTTATAAATAATACATTGTTAAAATGAATAAGGATAGGCTTGTCAAAGCATTCTTTAAAGGTGAACGAAGTTTCGAAAAAGTATACATGCCACCCCCTACTAGCCTAAAGAATGTCCCGCGAGACATAAAGGAACTCGACAAGTGGCTAGAGGAGCATAAAAGTGGAAAAAAGTGAATTTCACAAAAGACAGATTGAAGATAAAAGTGTGGAGGAAATTAATGTGAGAACGTAGGCTCAACAATAAAATTAACATTGTCATTTGTGTAGTGCAGTAGTGAAACAAAGGTAGAAAAACTTTAAATTTTTTTTCTTGTGAAAGAGACAGTAAAACAAACCTTGGAAATGAACTGAACACACTTGAGATCCTCTAAAGCGGGAAGGAGGCCTCACCATGAAGGGCAGTCACAAGGAGGTGAGGATGCAAGTGTACAAAGCTCGAGCGCCACGAGCAGAGGAGAATCGTGCGAGGTTCAGGAAGGGGGAAGCAACGCCCATCAAGAGCAACTGCGGTTCGCTATTAATCAACGCCTAATGGAATTGGAACAACGTACACAGAAACTTTTGGCGGAGGAAAGAATAGAAAAGAACAGGGTCCTACAAGGCAGGACACAAGCCATTGAATCCAGCCTAAGCCGATCACTCGATGTGACGGTGAACATCACACAGAACATGGAGGAACGATATGCACGAATACGATCTCAGATTAACCGCCTGGAGACCGTCTACACTAGGGTGGCAGAGAGGATCACTGACGATATGTCAAATCGATCAAGAAGTCCAGCCCTAATAACTAAACCTAGTATCAAGTATATCCTACCTGAGTTCAATGGAGAGGGGAGCCCAATGACGTACCTAAGGAAGCTGAAACAATACTGGGAGGTAGTCCGTCCGAGAGACTGCGACCTGGACTACTTGATAGAAAAGTCACTGTCAGGCCCACCAAACTATTGGTGGCTGATGGTAAAAGGAGGCGTCACTAATCTTGAGACCTTCGAAGACGAATTTAAATCTCGGTACTGGAACGAACATGCCCAGCATGAAATGAAGAAAATATTAGAATTTGGACGATTCATACCAGGAAAAGACAGATCGCGTGCAGAGTATGCAACGAGAATCTTTGCACAAGTCGGGGATCTAACACCCGCCCCGGGACAAGAGGAGGTGGTCTGGAAGCTAGCCTGTCACTACAATGACGAGATTAGGTATGCGGTCATAGGTAGAGGGATTAGCCAGTGCGAACAACTGATTAAGCTTCTGACAGAATTCGACAAGATAGGTAGCCCGAACACTGGCTACCTGGATAATCGAAGTAAAGGCGGCACGCAGCGGGAGGCCAATCCAGGTTCTCAGAGACAATGGCGAACTACACCGCAAGGACTGGCCCACTCAAGAAACAACAACACGCCCCAAGACAAAGGATGGACAATACAAACAAGCAGCGGCCGACAAAATGACTACTCAGGCACGCGACCCAACCCGGGAACAGGGGGACAGAGAACTTATTTTGAGGGGAATACGTGGCGACAGCCACAGAATCAACCCATGTACAAAGTACAAAATCTGGCAGTCGATCCACCCGGTGAGGGGTGAGGGACACGGGAGCAGAAGTGATGTGTATCTCCGAGGAGTTTTTTAACAACAAAAAGGAGAGATGCAGTCGCTATCCCATCCTGCCATTGGCCGGTGTCTCAGTAGCAGGACCGGTGGGGGGCAAAGCAGTGCGGCAAACCAAGCAGATATATGCCGATGTACAACTTCCGAACGCTATAATCCAGTTAGCATTTTTGGTCGTACCACGTCTATCCCGTGCTTGCATTATTGGGATAGACGTACTGAACGAATATCGAGCCCACATTGACTTAGAAACAAAAACCTCGACCTTCCCATACTTAAAAAATCAACCGATAGTCAGGATTGTTTAGGACGAGAGTAGCACCCCACTGGGGGGCAACATAGTCTCAGCACAATCAGAACGGCAATGAAAGAGACCACTGGACGTAACAACACAGGGAGAGAAGCTCAGTGTTCACACGAAAAAGACCTGCCAATAGAGATCACGTGGGATGAAATTCGCGAGAAGGTCCATGAGAGTACTAGCCTAACAAACGAATAAAAGGCAAAGTTAGGTGAAATTTTATAGAAACATCGACGAGTTTTTCGACGTGTACCCGGATTACTCACGAACTACCAGCACGAATTAAAGGTGAAAGATGGACAACCCTTTGTAGGACGTACCTACTCTATCCCCATGGCGCACAGGGAAGAGGTAGACATAGAAATACAAAGGATGCTAAGCATGGGAATCATTCAAAGATCGAGCAGTCCATATATCAACCCAGTCGCGCCAGTTATGAAAAAGGACGGTTCAGTTCGTCTGTGCTTGGACGCGTGGAAGCTCAATGAAATTTTAATAGAAGACTGGGAGTGTCCCGAACCAGCGGTGGTGCTCTTTCAGAAATGCAAAGGTATGAATATAATGTCGAGCCTCGACATGACCAGCAGTTTCTGGCAAGTCCCCTTGCACCCCCAGTCAAGACAATACACAGCCTTCCAGCATCGAGGCAAAAGTTATGAGTTCCGAGTCGTGCCGTTCGGACTCAAAACCAGCACGGCCGCCCTCGTTCGCGGATCGGACCACGCGCTTCAAGGCATAGGCGACCACATAATAACTTTTGTAAACGACACATTATTAACATCAGAAAATAATGAGCAACATCTACAACACGTTGAAGAAATCTTGGAGAGATTGGGGAACAACGATCTCACCCTGAATCTCAATAAATCCAGTTTTTTCAAAAAAGAGACCAAATTTCTAGGATTCGTGTTAACCACGGAAGGAATTAAACCGGATCCCGAGAAGATTAACTGTATTCAAGATTTCCCAGCACCCAAAAATATAAAACAATTAAGAGGCTTCCTGGGACTAATAAACTTTTACTCGAGGTTCAATGATCAACACGCTGGAGAAACGATACCGCTTCTAAGATTATTAAAAAAGGGTGTACCTTGGCACTGGGACCAAGAGGCGCAAGACAGTTTTGAAAGAGTCAAGCAACTTTTTGGTAACTCGATCATGCTTCACTTCCCAGACCCAAGGAGAGCTTACTACTCAGAAACAGATGCCAGCAACTACGCACTGGGCACGGTGCTCTACCAGTTAAACGACCAAGAGGAAAAGGAAATTATTACTCTCGCAAGCCGGACACTAAAGGGACCTGAGCTTACATACTTCACCACGGAAAAAGATCTCCTGACAATAGTGTGGGCCTTACAAAAGTTCCGGACTTACCTGCACGGCGCCAAGATAGTCAGTCGTACGGACCACTTAGCATTGACATTTTTAAAAACATGTAAATTTGTAAATGCACGTCTTACGCCTTAGATTCTTGCCATGCAGGATTATGACATACAAATAGAACACCTCCCTGGAAGAAACAACGTGATGGCTGACATCTTGAGTAGATTGCAAGAGGAAGAAAGCTACAAAAAAGGATGTGGAGATACCAAAATTGTGATAAACGCGCTGAACTACAGATGGACCAATGAAGTGGAGCGGCGAATCCGACAAATCCCACATCAACAACAGACAGATAAAAGAGTGCAACAGTTGATCAAGAGTATAATTAAAAATAAAGAAGAAAAAACGAGATTCACGATTTTAAACGAGACTCTATATCACTACGATGGGGTCGTTTATCGCATTTATGTACCAAAGGATCTGCGACAGACATTAATCTGGGAGTGTCACACTTCCTATGGACATCCTTGAGCGGAAAAAATATATAAGATCCTCAAGGAAGCTTTCTACGCACCTCGAATGGCACGAGTCACACGGGTCGCAATAGCCACCTGCGACGCGTGTCAATGGAACAAGGTGTCCAGCAGGAATCGCAGGCTCTACAGGAACCTGTGCTACCAAGTGAGCCGCTCGAACTCGTGTCCATCGACTTCTTTGGACCACTCACCAGAACCAAATATGGACGCGAGCACCTTCTCGTCATGATCGACGCCTTTACGAAGTTCACAAAACTCTACCCCGTCCGAAAGGCCACTAGCGAAATAGCGATAAAAGAATTGGATAAATTCACGAGACTACTAAGAAAACCACAAAAAGTTCTTTCAGATCGTGGCACTCAATTCACTAGCCGCAAGTGAAGGGAAGCACTGGAAGAGAGAAATATCAGGATAATATTTACCTCGATACGCCACCTACAAGCTAACATGGTTGAAAGGGTTAACAGAGAGTTAGCAAGGCTCTTTAGAACCCTATTACCACCAAAGGGACATGGTTCATGGTTTGATGAATTGGAAAACATTGAGACCATCCTAAATGAATCATACCATGACACCATAGAAATAACACCGTATGAGGCTCTGTGGGAAAGAAAACCGAAAAGATGGTGGCAAGATTGGCTACCGGTCACACCACAGCATTCACACACAAACAGGCAAGAACAGGTGATAGTAATAAGAGACCGAATGAAGAAGAAACGTGAGAAACAACTTGCGCGCATAAACAGGAACAAAAAAGGTATACATTTTTCCATAGGAGAGTGGGTCCTGGCAAAGGCCTGTAACGTTTCACACACGGCTACAGGCATAATGGGAAAATTCCTAGCGATTTACGAAGGCCCCTACCGGATCAAGAAGCAGGTGGCGAACAATACGTACATTCTCCAAAACATCGAAGATGAGCACGAGCGTGGACAATTCCACGCCAGCGACCTCAAGAAATACAGGCGGCCAGAAGTAAGTGGAGGGGATGGAGCGTAGGCGTCCAGGGAGGGAGAGCACAAGTGCAGGAGAAGCGCAACGGAAGGCCAGTACGGTTCTGGACGCCAGCCATGCCAGACGCATAAACCGAGTGGAAACCGATCGATACCCACAGCAATGTGGCTATCCAGTGCTACCTTGAGGAGACTCCAGAGGAAGGAGTCTCGGAGGTGAACGCTCCGAGGCTCAAAATCCCTATAAGACATATTGGTGTGGGGACCGAGGAGGAGACCACTCCAATATTACCACCCCCAGGAAGGGACCCCGAGAAGACAACCGCCAGCGGGTGCAGTGAAGAGCCACAGCCACCCCACTCCAATCAAACAGATCCAAAGACCATCATCCCCGAGCAGCTCATTGTTAATGACTTCAAGCTGCTGACCCTCCAAGTAAGATTGGAAAGGTCGATCAAGGACGAATGGCATGCAGTAACAAAAGCCAAGGAAAATGCGAGGCCATTAAAAGGAATGTATGGAGTGAGGAGGAGTCGTAGCGACGCACTCGTCGCTGAGATCCTAAACAATGAAGAAGCCAAACCAGCAGAACGGCCCCTGACCGAAGATGGAATCAATAAAAAGGCGGCTTCTGAGACCATCACAACCATGAGTCAGGGACTTTTCATCCCAAGTATGCAGAGGAAGAGGCCATGGAAGAACAACCAAGAAGCACCTTCGATTGGCGGTGAGCAGGCGGGTACCACCAAATCCCGCATAATTACTGAAGAAGCGTAACAATGTTTTTATATTATAATTTAATTGCGTCGTCTTTAATTTGAGGGACAGTTGTAACCCTCGGGTTACGACAATAAGCCTATGAGGTGGGCAATACGACAGTCTCCTGTGCTGGCATCGGTCAACGTTACGCAACACAGGAGAGTGAGTATAGCGCAGGCTCCTCACCCTCCCACTGGACCTCGACTAGGGATGGTGGAAGGATAAGGCCCATAAAAAGGCATGCACAGACGAAATCGAGGAGTTGTTCCTTGCAGGCGTACTGCGACGAGCACTCAAGAGAACTCCTTGAGGGTGACTAAAGGGATCTTCCTGTAGACCTGCCTCATCTCCGTCTCACTACCAGCAGCTCTTGGCAGCCCCAGGGTCTTCCTGGCAACTACCAAGCCTGCTCTAGGAGTCAGTGTTCGCCGTACGTTTGCGAGCTCAGCTTGTCTCAGATAGACGCTCTAACCAGTATAAATAATTATCAAACTCGCGATCGAGTACCAATTCCTTATTTAGTGACTCAGATTTAGCCCACGTCCACTGAAGAACAGCATAAGCATAGTCTTATGAACTAGACGAAGAAGTGGCGTGACGTGAATCGAAAAAAAGTCCTTCAAAGCTCTTGGCAACTTATAAGCAGACGGGCAAATAGGACCGATCTGGTTAAGAAAGTTGTCAACTGGCATTTCTGAAATAAGGTGCCATTCAGCACCAAGTGAATATTTGTCCATTTGAATTCCCTAAGGGAAAAGAATTTTGAAAGAGGGTCATAAATCCCTCGGAGCCTCTATCTTGTCTGCTCGCCCGTGGTAGCATTCTTTGGGGCATTAGCCCAACCAAACAAACCAAACCTAGCTTGAAGCAATAACCTGAGAGAATTTCTCGTTTAGTGGTGCCGTAGACACCTGTAAGGAGACTTGATTTATTGTATTACCTTGAAGCTGATGCTCACTTTCCAAAAATATTTTAACTACCTATTAAGTCTAATCACCCATAATTTGTAGGCATAATAAGCCATAAATTGTCGAGTCAGCGAACTGACAAAACCAATTTCTTGCCCTTTTTTTTGGCATTTTAATCCTTTTATACGTTGGACAGCTTACGCGATACTGTGAAGGGACACTGAAGAGTAGGACGAGGGTATCTTCGTACCTAGTCAATACAGTGAGCGCTTCCCTTTCAATTTTCTTTACACAAAACTCGAGAACCACTGAAGAATAGGACGAACTCAGCTTCGACTCCTAGTCGATGTAGTGGCATCTCCCCTTTAAAATTTCAACTAAGAAGGAGAAAGCAAAAAGGGCAGGAAATTCACGAACTGAGAGTAATTCAGGATAGAACAGTAGCAGTTGCGACACAGAATATAAAATATTAAAAAGAATTGTTCTAGTGTGAATAAATAGTAAACAGTGAATAAGAATAAATATAGTATTTAATAATCATGTCCGATGACAATAATCAGGATGAAGTAGTGATACTATGATACTTAGTATGAGAAAAGTTTAAACGTTTATACAGGAATAGATAAGAAGCCATGAGCTTGCATATGTTAACATTTCTAATATCAGTCTTAGGATAGACGATCTTGAATCAATGATAGACAACAAAGAACGAGTTAGAACAAAAGAATTCACAAATATATGATTGTAGTTATACGTCGAAGTATATTATCGCACTGAATTCAGAATATTTCATGTAATGATTATAAACTTAATCGCCACTTCTGGTATATGGATATAAAATTAGAACAGGGAACAGGGCCCAACTCTGTATAATAGATAGAATAGGATTCTCATAAATAAATTTTGTAAAAGGGAAAGAATCTTGCATTTCCTCACATGAAACCCCTCCTTAATAAAGCTTAGAAAATAGTAAACTAGGAGGTAATTAATTAATTTATATCAATTAATACCTGCATGAGAACCACAAGGATTAAAATATATATATATATAAAATGTATTGGCTCAGTGGAAAAAGCCTGAAAGGCATAAAAAAACCACCAAAAATGACCTACAAAGAAGTTCCAGAATTAAAAAATAAAACGGGGTGCTTTTTTAACGTGAATCCCCTTGCCTCTCACAAACAAGAAGTAAATATAATATAATAATAATATATTAGATTTATTTTTTATATATTATTATACAATTATTTTGAAATTTTTGGTGATCGATTCGGCTTTAGGGTCCAATGATTGAATACAATTTAAATTGCTTCAGACGTTTCGGCACACGATAGTGGCTCTCTTCAGTGAATTTTATTTCTGAAAAAAGTACAAGTGAGGGTGTTTATAATACTAAATATGTCTACAAAATTATTTGAATTATGGCAGTTTTTGCCTTGAATTGTTTTAAAGTGTTCCGAATAGTGAATGTTACTTTCGAGGTATCTTCAGTCAGTGACTAAAGGTACAATAAACGGACGTTTTGTTTGATTTAAACAGTGTTAATTACTCACGAACCCTCCTTCGTAACGTATACGTTAATGCTATCTCCGGAATTGTTGCAGAACCAGTTGACTTTTTTGAGTGCAAAATCGCACATTTTTGACAAGGAGAGAGCAAGATCAGTTCTGCCAGAAATCCATCGGTTGATTAACGTACAGTTGCACATACAAGAGTCGTCTTTCTCTATGCCGTTCCGTCAAGACAGGCTTCTTTCCCGGTACACAGCTGCTAAGGCCACTTTCGTGCAATCTTCTTGACAGTTTTCCTGCTGATCGTGCCACTTACATTATTCACAAAGAATGTCACCGATGGATTTCCTTCAATAAAAAAATGTGAATTTCCTTGTCTTCTTCCTTTGTTGTTCTTCTATTGCCTCTATTGAAGTGCTGATGGTTTTTCTACCCTTCTTCTCCAAGTTATCCATACGCTCGGATCCATTTTTTAAACTTTTGTCTCGTGCATCCGATTTTCTTCCTATTTTCCAATTATGCGGCCTCGAGTGATTTCTTTTAGAAACGTAATCAAAAATTAAACACCATTCATAAAAAATGTCATTTGAATTTTCTATGGAATTTCAGTATTCATTATCTTTTCCAGCTCAATTTGATAAGAATCAAAAAATAAATGAATATGTCATCTGAGATATTTGATGCTTGAATATTTAAATAATATATAGGACTGCATACAATTTATTTTATTGAACATTTTTCATAGGTGACATTTAAGCATATAACAATTTGAAGATGGAGCTGCTTCTATAATTTTAAGTAAAAAGCCCAATACCTGAAAAATTTGCAGACGGTTTTTGATATTGCATTCTGACTCTAAATAACATCAAATAGCGAAATAAATCAATTATTCCTTCTTGCACTGCAAACCTTCAAATATAGCACCGTTCTAAATTTTTGACGGTTTCCAAGAGCAACTGTCAGTTGCGTAAAATTCTTTAAAACAAATTTTTATTTGATTAACCTTTTAAAAGATATTTTATGACTATTTATTATTTTCACTGACACTTCCATTTTCAAAGTCATTATATTTAGTTCGAAAACTACATACGAATAACAGATAAACTTAAAATGAACATTTATTAATTGCCACATTAAACATAATAATGCCTCTCATGGACAATTTATAAAGTAGTAGTAGTGCTTTATTTGTTTGAGAATCATCTGATTCATACAAATAGATTACAGTTCAATTCCAAAACTAGCTGTTATTCTAATAAATAAAAACAAAAAAAACTAAAACAAAAGGTTGATGTTAAACATTACCCCAAAGGAGATAAACTGCACTTACAACGAAAGCGAATCAAGAAACCTTAACTATATAATTAATTATAATGTTCATTCGTGAAACTTAGTAACAAACATAATAATTTTTTTGATAGAATTTTTA
>JAUMHM010086899.1:0-10679 GCA_032362435.1 Melikaiella ostensackeni
AGAATAAAGCCAATTTTTCATTCAAAATATCGTTTTTTCATTGTCAGGCCGAAGACTTTTCAGCCCATGTAGTATTGCATGAGTTGGTTTTCGTGCATTTGAGAAATTCACTCGAATGGAGTCTTAACTTCCAGAGAAATATGTATTTTGCGCACCTGGTGTATGGTTTTCAAACCGCTGATTTCGGGACTTGAAAGATTCTGACCGACTAGACCAAAAGTTCTTCTATATTTAAAATTCCACAATGATGATGTTATTTACTTACCAGTTGCAAGCCTTGATGTGGAGACGTCAAAGTACCATCCGAAAAGCGATAGGCGATAACTGAAATTCAGACTTAGTCCAGGCATATGGATCTTCGCATATAAAATTAGTTTGTAGAAAACACCTCGCCTAAAAAAAATAGACATACACTCATCTCGCCTAATCTGGCCAGCCTCGGGTCCGGTCAGCCAGGATGAGGAGGCTATTAGAATCTAGTTTCAACCGGATTTAACGCGACGAGTGAGTAAACACTTATGACCGCATATATAATTAGGTTCTTTTCATACCAGTCATATCCATTAGTGCGAAAAGGACGCTCTTATGCGCCATCTATTAGCTTCATACTCGCACTCACGCTCCGCTATGACTGGGATGGAAACGTCCTTACTGTATAGTCTCTGAACCCGGCACACGTACAAAAGTATATGTCCAGAGAGTCGCGATATAAATAACTTCTGATGCGGCGCTGACTGTCCAAGCGAAGACCTTGAGTATAGGGCGTTAAGGAATGCTCAGAGGGAGGGGGGAGACAGAAGCATTCAAGCGTGAACAACCGTGAGGTCGGCCACAGATGAGTCGGACAAGTAAAGCGAGATAAGCGTGATTGGTTCAAGTCCTTTTAGGAAATTTCTACTAGTTTCATAAACTATTATATAAATAAGTGTCAGTAAAATCCACCGAAAGCCACTTTCCCATGTATTTTATGCGGACTCCTTTAAGTCCGTACGAAATTCCTGTGTGAAATTTCCACATTTCGTGTCCGCTGAACGTTTTCTGTAGGAATTTTTCATTATAATTACGAAATTGTCTGAATTAATTGTTTGACATAGCTCAAATTATTTTACTAGAATAAAAATCATTTTAATGAAGTAACATTATATCATTATTTAGAGCACAGTTCCGAATGAAAAATATCAATGAATGTTACAATAAAATTTTTTTAATCGAAAGTTTCTTGGTCCACCTATTTTACAACCATGGATTTTTAACGTTAGACTGTTCTCGAAGTTCGGAAAAAGTTAAATATTTATGAAATTGTATGATTCAAAAAGTAGAATCATCATTATACAGGAATTATTTCAGTTCATATCAATTTTCAGCATTATTATATTTGAACACATCAAACCTTTGACTGTTTAGAACTTTTATTGAACAAAAAATTATTTCCTTATTCAATGTTTCTGTTTCTGAAGAGAAAATTACCTTCATGTAATACGTAATAACTTATCGATGTTTTTAAGAAAAGACTGAATACAAAACGTTTAAAAATATTGGTGTTGAATAATAAAACATGTACAATTTTTTATTTCAGATGAAGAAGCTACAAATCCGAAGTGCGAACCGAAGTCTGGAAAGTAGCAGAAAATCTACTGATTCTTATTACATTATATTGAGTGTTTAAGTATAGTATTGCTTTCCAGAGTCAATGTTGTGAAAATAAATAGTTGGAGTGTTTAAGAGTGTGTTTAAGTATAGTATTGCTTTCTAGAGCCAATGTTGTAAAAATGAATAGTTGAAGAGTGTAGAAGAGTATGTTTAAGTATAGTATTGCTTTCCAGAGCCAATGTTGTGAAAATAAATAGTTGAAGAAACTTAAGACAATTATAATTGTTTGCAATATCACATGATACAATGTAAATACTTTAAGCATATGGGTTAAGATGATTTCGGGTGACAAGCAAGCTTAACGTTCAGAAAAACTAACAAAATAGAAACATCACCAGTGCGTGAGTTGTAAGGTGGGATTAATAATATTAAATAATTATTTAAGAAGGATTTTTGAAGTGAAACTGTGATGGATCATTCCTAAGAGACGAAGGTACTTTCTTCCAGAAACGCGTTCCTCTCACAATAAAGGGTCTCTGCACATAAAAAACCCGAGATTTTTTCAATCCTAACTTTAAATAGTTCGTTGCAGCGTTTCAATCCGCACAAAGATAATATTTACCCACTACCAGATGCCACTGTGTCAAACAATTGACAGCAATATTTATCCGCTGACCGATAATTTTTATCGATAGGTGGACAAACATAGCTATCAACTGTTTCACACAACTCTCAATCTCTCAAATTCATCTGGCTGCGGATAAATTTTATTTTCGCGCGGATTTACACACTACAATAAAACTGTCTGAAGTTAGCATGAAAAATGCTCGGCGTTTTTCTGTGTACGGTTCACAAGATCTGTGCAGAATAAATTTAAGAACCAGGACTCAGCGTATTGTTCGAAAAGAGAAGAATATTAAATAACAAAAGCCACATTTAATGAACAATATCAATTAAAATAGTTGATTAGAATTCGAAATGAGTGGTGAAGGTTCGTCATGAATAATAGCAATAGAAATTAATTGAATGTTATTTGAAAGTGAAGATGATTAGATTCACAGACAGCATTTAGTAAGTTTCGAGAGTATTCTGGGTGATTGAAATGTACTTTACATATGTATATGTATTCTAAACAGTTTTGAATTCGAAATGGACATATTCGATCGCTTGTTCACCGTAGAAGTCTAATACCTTCTGATTCGATAAGCACAAATATTTGACGTGATAAAACAACGCATGAATTCTAGGTGTTACCAAAACTCAGTAACTCTTTTGTAGATAGCGATGTATTTTTATGAATCTAGAGCAAGAAGTTAACCGAAACATGATACAAAAATCGAATTTATCAAAAATCGCGAATTTTTGTTTTAGATGTCAAACTATTCGTGGAATGTCACACAACTATAATCAATAGAAAAATTCCATACGCGAAGACATTTCAATTGAAGCTCGTTTCAGCCACACCGTGAGGCATTTAGCGATTGCTCTAATTTTAGATTTAGTTCAGATGTATGACGCTATATCATCACATGCGATGCACCAATAATGAAAAAAAATTGGAGTGTCAAACTCTTAACCAGAAGAACTCGAGTAGCCGTACATCCGAAGAAAGTTTTTTTGATTTGAAAAAATTTGTCTGAATCGAAAAAATTTACTTACTGCCATGCGCTCAATTTTTCTGAGATGAACAATTTTGCTTGCTAACATTTTTCCCGTATCTCGCATAGTTCGACCGATAAATGGAATTTTTAATATCATTTTTCACGATTGAAACAAAAGTTTTGCATCTTCTTAAAAATAGTATCAGGCAAAGTAGATCTTTTTGAGATTAACAATTTCTCTTCTGAATTTTTGTTCATCTTGCATAGTTTGGCCGGAAAATTTAATTATTAATTTTTCAAAAAAGCACTTTCGATGGATAAAACCAGAGTTAAACATGGCTGGTTAATTAACTTGCCCTCTATTTTCAAGCCTTGAAAAATTGTAACAAAGCTCAATCCAATCTGATCAGTTTTTCGAAAGTTATCGTGTCTACAGATCGCAGACTAATGACTACAGATTACAAACTACAGACTACAGACAGACATATAACTTCGTAAAAATAATTTTTCATATTCAAAGCCTGTTTGTAAAAATACTGACTAATGCTTTAATGATTTCAGTCTCTAATCAATTAGTAAATTTTTGTTATGAATTGTTTTTGATATGAAATGGTGCACGTAACGTTTGTCAGGTGCGTCCTGTTGTATCCTAAAATCTCTCTTCGTAAAAGAAGCTCTAAAGATAATTTATCCATTTGCAAGCCAATTTATCGACTGATTAACTCTCATGGAAATGTATAGAAAGATCATTGAGAGCATGTTTTGAGGAGGGGAATTTTATTATCGTAATATGCACTGGGAAAGTGAGCATAATTTAGAAACTATGCGAATAAAAGAAAAATTGTTCATAATAAAAAGATTGCTGATACTTTTTAATAACGCCTGAAGAGTTTAAGGAACATTTTTTACTAAAAATTTTTATTGAATTAAAAACCCTCCAATGATAAACAGAAATATTATTGTTGAAGAAATTCTTGATTAATTAAAAATATTTATTCATTTGCAAAAATTTTGATACTTCAAAAATAAATATAGTCCTAACCTGAAATCAATTTTCGAGGTTTCCAAAATATAAAAAATGTAAATGTAATCTGTATTTAAAAAGTTCCCAATCTCTCTCAAAGTCGTGGGCTTGGTTATTCTCAAATCGCTGCTCCGAAGCTCTGTGCGTCTTTCCGATAAAATTAAATATAAAATGAGATGTAGTCGATATATGACTGAAACTTCTTAACGACGCTGAATGATACTCAAAATTTCTTTTTTCAATACGGACACATTTTTTAGAGGTGTATAGTTTTATGTATACTAAAATTATCAAACTTATGGCTTCGGTAGAGACTGGAAATTTCTGAATAACAAGTTCATAAATATTCCACATTTTTGAAAACTGGTAAATAGGATAAAGTGAACTCAAGAATTATTACAGAAACATTTTAACAATTGAGAAAGATATAAAAAAAATTTAGAACGCATATATTTTTAAAAGTCAAACTTACAACTTCGGTAGAGATTGGGAATTTCTCAAAAACAAGTTTATAAATTCGATACATTCTTTTTCTTAGTATATCAAAAAAAAAAAAATTTTAACTTTCAAAAACATCGGAAGATCTTAAAAATCTTTTTTTGTACGCATACATTTTTTAGAATTAAACTGACGACTTCGGTGGGGATCGGAAATCTGTTCAAAACAAGTTCATAAATTTTCTATATTTTCAAAACCTGGTATATCAAATAATGTAAACGTAATAAAAAGATTACTTAATCGTTTTAACATCACTGGAAGTGATTAGGAAACATTTTTTAGAAAACATACATTTTTTTAGAATCAAACATATGAATTCGGTAGGCATTGGGAAATTCTTAAAAACAAATTCATGAATTTTTTACATTTTTAAAAGCTGGTATATTGAATAGTGTAAACGTAATAAAAAGAATGCTAAAGCATTTTAACATCTTCGGAAGGGAGTAAGAAATATTTTTTAGAAAGCATACATTTGTTATAATCAAACTCACGACTTCGGTAGGGATAGGGAATTTCTTAAAAACAAGTTCATAATTTTTTTATTTTATTTTTAAGACCTGGTATATCGAATAAACTACACGTAATAAAAAGATTACTAAAGCGTTTCAACATCGCCGGAAATGATTAAGAGACATTTCTTCTAAAGCATACATTTTTTAGAATTAAACTCACGACTTTAGTGGAGGTTTCAAATTCTTTAAAAACAAGTTCATAATTTATTATATCTCTGAAACCTGGTATATCTAATAATTAAACATAATAAAAAAAATACTGAAACTTTTGAACAACACCGGAAGATATTTAAAATTTTTTTTTATAAAACAAGTTCATAAATTTATTTCATTTTTGAAACCTGGTATTTCGAATGATTAAAAATATTACTCGAGCTTTTTGACAATGCCGGAAGACATTAAAAATATTTTTTGAGTACGACCACATTTTTTAGAGGCGTATATGTGTGTAGCATATCAAAATTATCAAACTTTCGACTTCGGTAGGGATTGGGAATTTCCCAGAAACAAATTCACGAATTTTCTTATATTTTTAAGATCTGGTATATCGAATGATATAAATATGATAAAAAAATTTTTAACATTTTAAAAACTGAGGAAGATATTGAAGAACTTTTTTTAGTACGACCACATTTGTTAGAGGAATATTGTTTTATTGTATACTAATATTATCAAACTTGTGACTTCGGTAGATATTGGGAATTTTTTTAAGAACAAATTCTCAAATTCTTTTTCAAATTTTTGAAACCTGGTATATCGAATAATAAAAAATGGTTTGAACTTTTAAGAACGCCGAAAGATATCAAAAATCTTTTTTAGTAGGTATATATTTTTCAGAGTCAAACTTACGACTTCGGGAGAGATGAGAAATTTCTTGGGAACAAGTGCATAAGTTTGCTTATTTTTGAAACCTGCACATCGAAAACTACAAAATTATTCAAAGTTTCAAAAATGCCGGAAGAAATTAAAACTCTTGTTTAGTACGCATACATTTTTCAGAATTAAGCTTACGACTTCGGTAGGGATTGGGAATATCTTGAAAAAAAGTTCATAAATCTTATATATTTTTGAAACCTGATATATCGAATAATATAGTCGTAACAAAAAGCTTACTAAAGCGTTTCAATATCGCCGAAAGTGATTCAGAAAATTTTTCTAGAAAGCATACATTTTTTAGAATCAAACTTATGATTTCGGTGGAGGTTTAAAATTTCTTGAAAACAAGTTCATGAATTTGTTATATTTTTGAAACCTGGTTCATCAAATAATAAAAACATAATAATAAAAATAAAACTAAAACTCTTAAGCAACGCCGCAAAAAATTGAATTTTTTTTTGTACGCATACATTCTTTAGAAAATAGATTAAGAAACATTTTTGAGACAGCAAAACATTTTGAAGTATATAGTTTTATTATATATTGAATTTCACATATCAGAAGGATAGACAAAAACTATAATGCATGCATTTTTAATATTTTTTTTAAAAACTCGTATATCGAGTAATGTCAATATAATAAAAATGTTACTAAAATTTTTTAGTGACGTCGGAAGAGATTACAATTTTTTTATTACGCACACATTTTTTTATACGTGTACAGTGTTATTGTATACTAAAATCATCAACATTGTTACTTTGGAAGGAATTGGAAATATCTAAAAACCAAGTTCGTAAATTTTTTCTATATTTTTGAAACCTGGCATATCGAATAACGTAAACATAATAAAATGAGTACTGAAATGTTTCAAGTTTTTACATCGCCGGAAAACATTAAGGAACATTTTTAGAAAGCATAAATTCTGAAGTATTTCGTTTTATTGGATACTACTTTTTATACATCGGAAAGATCAACAAAAACTCCAACGCAGCGATTATAAAAATGATAAAAATCACGACAGCGGTAGAGATTAGGAATTTCTCAAACATAAATGCATAGATTTTAAATATTTTTTAAGCCACATATATCGGATAATGTAGACGTTATAATATTACTGAAACTTTTCAACAATGCCGAAAGAGATTAAAAAACTTTTTTTCGCACGTACATTTTTTTAGGGGTGTATTCATGGTCGTATTCGAACAAGAATACATAAGATTTTAAGAAATTTGAAAGGCTAACCCCGTAATATCACACCTCTTGGAAAAATGTTATCCAGTATTTTTCCTCTTTGGATGAACTCATTTTTAGAACTCGCTTAAGGCTTCAAAGAGAAAGAATTTACGTTTAAGCATGTACAATTATTTTTTTAAATGAAGAAAAATTTTAGGATAATTTTTTTTTCATAAACATCGGGGTAACAAATTATCCTCCATTTGTTACGATTTCTATAATATTAGGAAATGATACTTCAAAATATAAAAATATTTTCTAAAATTCTTTATTTATATTATAATTTTCTAAAATTATATGGCTAATAGTGCATTTTACTGTACGAACACGACTATCCTTGTCTATTTTGTTTGTTCTCGTTTCTGATATCCCTTACGACTATTTTAAGACCAGGAAGAAAAAAATCGCTAGAACCGTTTTTGAGAAAAATCGATGATTATTCTTTTTTTCCCATTTTTCCCCATTTATGCCTTGATTTGAGCTTAATTAAAAATATTTTGACGTCCAGTTTTTTTTGTTTGCCGAACATGCAGGAATCGTTTAGCGTAGTTTGGATGATATTCGTCAACCTTGCATCTATTCCACACACTTTGGAAATCAAAGTGGACTATATTAATATTATTTTTGATAAATATTAATATTAATTTAATATATTAATTAAATATATTTCATATAAATATATATATAATTTTATATATATTTTTATATAATATAATAATAATAATATATAATATAATTTTATACATATATATATAAAACATATATAATTTCATATAAATATTAATTTTGATTTACTATTCAATGATGAAAACATTTTTATTAAAAGCTTGTTCTTATTTTGAACGATTTCAATACATAAGTACTTCTTTTCTTCCGCAAAAATGTGTGAAACTCTTGAAAACTCCATTTAGAAAAAGTCATGAAACACGATTATTTAAATAGATTAAGCATTATTTTTGCGTTTTAGTTTCAAAATAGTTGTAGCATGTTCCGGAAACAAAAAAAAGCCGGACATTAAAGTATCTTTAATTGGGCTCTGATCTAGGTATTAATGGGGAAAAATGAAGAAAAAAAAAAGAATTTCCAGCTACAGAATAAGAGCGCATGCATTTTCGTAACAGACACTTAATCTTCATTATATGTTATGAGATTACATTTTATTGCATATAGGACATACGTCTTTCAGTGCGAGATACGAGTGTACAACCTTGTATACATACATCATAATTATAATAAAGACATAAAACACGAAAGTGGAATGATAAAAATGAGCTAAATTAACGGCGCATTTAGATGGTATTTATTCGTAGCAGATGGAAACTTTGACTTTTAATACAGAGCTCATGAAATTATGAATCCTCTCGATCTTAGTTTTTTCCCATGTTCATAACATGTTCGGAATTATTGTTCTTTTTAATAAAAGTTAGAGTTCCGATTTAGAAAAATTTTAGCAACGTTTCTCAGTCCACGGGGTTTTTTTCAGAGAAATATTGCACATATAAGAGATGGAATTTTATAAATAAGAAGGACAATATGGGTATAATTATTGCTTGAATGAATGATTTCAAAAGACTAAGATGCTTCTAGAAAACTTAAAGTCGTAATTGTGTCATCAGGTCCTTAAATTTGAATTTTCCCTACATATTAGTTGGATTTTTTTTCAGGAATGAAGAAAGATACAATATTTTCCTTGAATATGCATTGTTCTTCTCAAAATATTAGATTTTTATCGTTCTTTATTTATAAATTATGCCAGGGTAATTAAAATCAGGATCAAGGTAGGTGTAATATCTGCATTTTGCTTTTTTTCATTGTGAAATACAAACATCTTTCAACAGTTTAAGGTTATTTGGTGAGATTAATGAACCTTCCGAAATATCATTAACAATATAATTGTTTAAAAAATAATTTTTTCTGCATAATTCCAAGAGCTCCTGGAAATATTGCCGAGCTGAATCCAAGGGTATCATTAGTTTTTTGATAGGACCTTAACTTTTATTTATAAAAATTGCACAATTCTGAAACTTATATGCACATCCTATAGTGACAAGAAGTCAGCATGGACTCAGCGTGGCAGAGATAAAAACAATGTTTAAATTAACTTTATTACTATTTAAAATTGTCGTTTATTTCATACGCTACAGACTACATTATATTCTAGTGATGAACGTTTGGTTGCTTTCCATGATTATTAAATAAATTCCGAAATATTATAAACAATGTAATTGTTTAAAAAATTATTTTTTTGCATAATTCAGAAAACTCCGGGAGATATTGCTGGTAGGAATCCAGTGATATCCTTGGTTTTATGATAGGACTATTAGTTTATTTTGAATAAATTGCACAATTTTCAAATCTGTATACATAGCTAAATTCAGGGTCGTTTTTTTTTAGTCGAGCTTTCTTCTCGAAACGAAAAGTACAGGCTACGGCGCCGGCGAATAAAAAAAGGTTCCCAACGACTCCATGCTGATTTTTTTCAGTGTTTGGCACGATAACAATAATATATTCAAGCTTTTACTTGAGCACGTGGAAGGTTCTAGTTCTAGCACGTTTCATTATTTTTTTATAGGCTTTCAAAAAGTGCCACAAGTGAGTTTTTTTACCCTTTGACCCCGTTTCTCAAAAAAACTAGACTGGCTAAAGTATTTTTCTTAACGGCTTCAGTGTCACAGTTACTGAAAAGGGTTTACATTTGGCATAATTTTAAAAATTAAAAATGATAGAGCCGATTTCATAATTATGATATAGGATAGTCTGACCCTGGTGATGTCACGAAATCTTTTAGGGCTGAAATATAATGTTTTCAAATCAAAATATGAGACACTTTTTTTGTTTTACACAAAAAAAAATTTCACAAACTTAGGGCTACTTATATATTTCGGCAAATTGTAAAAAAATTAACGAAAATGTTCTTCAAACAGTTGTATCTTGGGAAAAAATTGACATAATTTAATTTACTTAGCCGAAGCTTGTAGCAGAATAGACACCCTTGCGAATTCTTCAGATAAATTCGAAATTTTTTTAAGATTTTCAAAATAGCGTACATTTTTGGAAAAAAATCAAAATTTAAATTTTCTCAAGAAGGCCATTGTTGATTTTTTTCTTGTTTTTCTTTCAAATTCATAGTAATATGAGGAAGATATTATGTGAGTTTCATCCTCGTTATACTATTCCTTTGTATAGAAAAACTTATTTTTTATAATATAAAATACATTTTTCAAAATATCATTTCTTCTTTTAAACATTTATAGTTTTGTGTCTCAAAGAAGCTGAAATGATGTAGGGATGACATAATTTTGCCAAAAAATCGGGAACTTGAAACTTCGGTAATTTGAAATTTCG
>JAUMHM010086900.1:0-10679 GCA_032362435.1 Melikaiella ostensackeni
ACAAATCCGGTCTTTTTTGGCGAATTGCTTCACGCAAACGTCTCATAACGCCCAAATAATACTCCTTGTTGACGGTCCGGCCTTCCGGAAGGAATTCATGATGCACAACACCTCTGTAATTCATGAAAACCGTAAGAATCACCTTCTTTTTCGACTGAAAACGACGTGTTTTTTTCGGTCGCGGCTCATTAATTTGACTAAAAAAGTGACATTGGGGCCTTTGAGAACTAAGCACCTTAGTTGAAAAGTAGTCAAATCTACTAAGAATTTTTGTCAGTGTAGAACACAAAAAGATGAACATAAAAATAATTTTCATCAAAGTGCAAGATATTACTCGGTCCTTAGAAACATTGACTTACACATGGGCATGACTTTAATTGGGATGATGTTCAAATTTTGTAACATGAGAGAAAGAAAAAGAAAAAGAGACTTCATGGAAATCTATTCATAAAGAAGGAAGATAACAAAGCTATTGATTCAAAAAGAGATCTTGCTAGATGCAAAAGAATTTGGGATAGAATCATTGATTGCATATAATGACTTTAGTTTTGTGTCATAATTTGGAATTTGCGGGAATTAATTTCCAACTAAAGAATAAAATGATCTGAATTTGGGATTTATTCAAAATTTGTTCGCCTTTGTAAAAATTTCAATTTTCAATTAATGAATCAAATATGTACCAAAAAACTGAGATTACTATCAATCATATATGTTCTTTGTTTTTAGGTAATAATAATATTTTTCTAAACTAACAATTCATCAATTCTTATACCTTTAATCTTTCCTATAAATTATCTCTGATGAAGAAGTCTAACTTGGCTTCGAAATATGTTGGTCCCCAGTAGTATAGAAAAGACGGAGAAAAGAAAGAGTGTGAGGATGGTTTTGGTTGACTCTTTCTTTTTTCTCCCTCTTTTTTCTCCCTGTTGCATACATTTATTGTACATCTGTCTCTAATGAACCGAAAAAGCAGGCAGTCCCAAAGTCTATTTTTGAATTGTGAACTTTTTGGGTATTCTTTTTTAGTACACAGAAATATTTCATAAGAAAATAGATTTAATTTCGATCTTTAAGAAACTTCATATAATTTCATTTTGTTTAAAAATTCAATTTAAGTTATTTTAGGCTAAGAAATGCTACGTCTCAATTCTGAGTCAATTTCCGATTCAAACTAGCCTAATTTTTTTTCTGCGTTCAAAAAATTACATAGGCTTAATAAAAAAACAGTTTCACGAAGCGAGCAATATTCCGTGTTCATGTAGATTCTCGTGTGAGGCAACTCACACACATTCAAGCTTGAAATACGTTCGGGCAAAAAGCATCCATTAAAGTCCAAGTATCGCCTAAAGCAACGTGAAAATTACTCCGATAGAAACTCAAACAACTATTTTTTCGCGCTCTTATTCTGATATTAAAACCATTTATTATGGGATGCGTTCAATTATTTTATGAACAGTTACACTTCTTGTTACTTTTTTTTTCTAAATTATACGTTTTGTTTGATGATTTCCTCTTCTTGTAGATCTTCAATCTTTTCGAGCAAAATGAACAGTTTTTATCAAAAGTCTCCCCAAAAAAATACTTGAAAATCTCATAGAATCAAGAATGTTCCCGCCGTACAGTCAAACTCGAAATTACTCAATCTTTAACATAAGTTATGAAATCGACATCATAAAAATAAATAAATAAATAAAGGTATAATTATACTTTTACAAACAACCCAACGCATATTTATTAACAAAAAATAGTTTAGATTATAACTGCTTAAATAAATATAGTTATTTGGATATTATTTTATGTTTCCTCACACATCAAAATTATATTAAATTTTTGTAAATATTTTTCAATAACCAAGTCTGTTTAATCTGGCGCTTTGCGCTCGATAATATATTTACCTCGCGCTACGTACTTGGTCTATATATTTCTCCCATATTTATGCAAAAATCTTTCAAAATTAGAAGTTAAACCATTGACAACTGTGATTTGTTGATTGTAAATTCTCTTTTGTTAAAGCTCATTCGGCTTTAACGAATACATTCTCATCACGTGTCTCGCGCTTCGCATTTGAATAGTCTGTCCAAAACGCGAAATTGTCTATATTATGTTGAACTGTATTATAATAAATTTACGTTATATTGATATCCTTACCTTAATTTGTTCAAATAATTGTGTTCATCGCTTAACAACTTATACTAGTGCATTAATTATTATTTTTAATTTAATTTTATAAAAGTAAAGTCTAATTAATTAACGAGACTTCGGTTTTAGATTGTATCTTGTGTCGTTTTTCTATCAATTTGAATTTTTTAATAGCATATTTTCACTATCAAAACGAAAACGACCCATTTTATGAAAGAAAATGGTCAATAAGAAATTATTGTAGACCTTTTCTCGATAAAAATTTTGTCATGAAACATTTTGTTGTATCTTGTGCCGTTTTCCCAAAAACTTTAATTTCCTATTGTGAATGTTATTGTTCACGATTTATACAAAAACTATGCATTGTATTAAGCAATGGTTCCAAGAATGTTTGTGAATCTTTTCGACATGACTAATATTATTTTGTAGCATTTTTTCGAATCATGCATAGTTTGACCCGAAAATGTTTTCTTTATTTATAATAACATTTTTCACGATTGAAAGAAAAACTATGCGTTTCATCAAAAAATTATCTGAGGGAAATTTGTAGGTCTCTTTGAGATGAACAATTTCGCTAACGAAAATTTTTTTCGTATCTCGTGTAATTTTTCCGAAAAGTGGATTTTTTAAACATTTTTCAGGATTAAAACAAACACTCAAACGTGGAAATGGACCTTTCCTTACATCCTTAACCATCACTGGAAAGCGTCTAGCACTTACGGGCAGTAAGTGCATCAGTGAGTCAGACATCGAACAAAGACGTGGCTGCAGTCCTCTCCGTATGGAGAGGGCTTTGGGGTCACGCATAATCTTACAAGATGATGCAACGGGATTACCCAAGTATCAGTGGCTGTTGCGGTCTCAACTCTAATAATAATAAGAAGAAGAAGAAGAATATTAATAATAAATTGGATGCGGAAATCAGTTCACAATGAACAAGAAAAACATATTTTAGCAGGAAAAGTCGTTGAATTTATTTTAAGGGTTGTTTTAACATTTCTTACAGATTCAAACAAGGAATTTGACATTTTCTAAAAAGGAAACTCATGGTAGATTTGTTGGTTATACCTTTGGGGTCGGAAATCAATTAACAATAAATAATAAAAACATATTCTAAAACGGACAGTCGTTGAATATATTTCAAGGGTTGTTTTAACATCCCTTAAGGACTCAAGCAAGGAAATCTACATTTCCTAAAGAGCAAACTCACGGTAGATTTTTTGATTATGCTATTGGCGTTAGAAATCAATTCACAATAAACTAGAGAGACATATCCTAATACTAAAAGTCGTTAAATTTATTTTGAGAGTTATTTTAACTTTCCTTAAAGATTCAAGCAGGAAAATCGAAATTTCCTAACAAGCGAAATAATAGGAGAATTTTTTATTATGCCCCTGGGATAGAAAATTAATAAACATTAAACAAGGAAAGAGTATCCTATCAGGGAAGGTAGTTGAGTTTATATTAAGGGTTATTTTGACATCCCTTAAAGATTTAAGCAAGAGTATCTACATTTGCTGATGATCAAAATCACGAAAGATTTTTTGATTGTACTGCTGGAGCTGGAAATTAATTAATAATAAACAAGAGAAACATATCCTAGCAGGAAAAGTCGTTGAATTTATTTTAAGGGATGTTAAAACAACCCTTAAGTGAATTTAACGACTTTTCCTGCTTGGAGATGTTGCTCACATTTATTGTAAAGTGATTTCCGACTCCAATAGCATAATAAAAAAAAATCTCCCGTGATCTTAGCATTCAGGAAATATCAGTTACCTTGTTTGAATGTTCAAGGGATATTTAAACAATCCCCGAACATCTTGTATACATCAAATCGTAAGTCTGGCAAGTTCATGGGTACAAGAATTTTTTTTCAGTGGGTTCTACCTATAAAATCTGATACATCTAGCCAAATATGACATAAGGTTTTTAAGAAGGATAACATCTCAATAATAAACGAATTTCCCTACTAAAATACATGTATAGTATGAATTGGAAGTTTGGTAATTGTTTGAGCAAAAACTGTCCATTTTTTTGATAGTTTTATTTCGAATTATTGATCTGCAGGTTGGAAATTACAAAAAAAATTATGATTATACATTCTTACAAAAAGGCATTCCCTGTACATTTAGTGCAGGGTCTTTCGCAAAAATTAAAAAACATGTATAAACTCTTACAAAGTCATCTTGTTTAACAGAAGAATTGTACAAGAAGTCTTTAAATGAGAAAAGTATGTTTCCAAAAATTAATGTTATAGGGTCATTACAGACAATTATATAAACGAAGGAAACAAGAGGGGGGAAAATGAAAGAGACAACCAAACCAACCTCAATCTCGTTTCCTTATTTTTTCTCAGCCTTTTTTCTACTACTAAGAACCAACGTGTTTCGAGGTCAATAAGAAAAGACAGTTAGGCTGGTTTCGTTTTCTCTTTCCCTTTTCTCCCTCTTTCTCTCCCTTATATAATTTTCTCTAATGACCCTATCACATTTATTTTTGGACACATACTTTTCTCGTTTATAGACTCTTAATGCAATTTTTCTGTTGCACAAGATGACTTCGTTAGAGTTTATGTTTTTTTTACAAACTTGTTCACACTGTGGGTGTGTTTTTTCTCATTTTGGAATTCGATACAAAAATTCGATTAATTTTTTATCTCAACTATACGTAAAAAACATCCTTAAGTAAGGAAACTATAGAGTAGGAAAAGTTTGTAAAATGTTATATAGCACAAGGTCATGAACCGACATTCGACACGTGCTACCGTCTGATCCGTTTCTTCAATTTGATCGATCCGCGCATCTAATGTCGGAAAACCGACATTCGATACATGCTACCGTCGGATCGGGTTTTTCGATTCGATCGACAAATTCTATCAAACTGTGGGTCTATCTGCCCTTATTTTGGAATTCGATACGAAAATTCGATCAATTTTTTTTTCTCAACTATACATAAAAAACATCCTCAAGTAAGGAAACTATGATGTAGGAAAAGTTTGTAAAATGTAATATAGGAGAAGATCATGAACTTTTTCTCCAAGTATAACATTTTTGTTATTCTATAGGAATTTTAAACTGACATCTGTAGTATCCAATTTTTCAAGCCAGACGAGCAAATAAACGTGCATCGAATGTCGAAAAACCGACATTTGACACGTGCTACCGTCGGATCGATTTCTTCAATTTGATCGATCCGAGCATCAAATGCCGGAAAACCGACATTCGACACGTGCTACCGTCGGATCGGTTTTTTCGATTCGATCGACAAATTCTATCAAACTGTGGGTCTATTTTCCCTTATTTTGGAATTCGATACAAAAATTCAATTACTTTTTTATTTTAACTATACTTAAAAAACATCCTTAAGTGAAAAAACTATGAAGTAGGAAAAGTTTGTAAAATGTAATATATCATAAGATAATGAATTTCTTCTCCAGAAATAACATTTTCTCTACATTCTCTAGGAATTTTAAACTGACATCTGTAGCGTAAAATTTGTTTAGCCAGACAAGCAAATGAGCGCTTACATGTATTTATGTAATGGAGTTATGTGTATGTAGCGTGTGCACTATTACACGCGATATGGTTAATGAAACATACATAAAAGTGAGAATAATTCATCAAGTGATATTATCACTGTATGTATAGTGTGTAAGATCGTACCGATTTAATCAATTCAAAAGTGAAATTAACGTGATTAGAGAAGAATTCCCCTCAAAATGAGAGATCCCGCAATTTGATTCTTTTAATCTAGTGTTTTCTATCTTGATACATAAAACGATATAATAAAAATATTATAAGCACCTTAGTCGCTTAAACGTAATTACGTTGGGGTGTGCGTCAATCAAGATTAAAGGCAGAGTAGTAGTTCTCCAATAATCCTTCAATCAGATTTGAGCGATTATCAATGAAGTTATAATTGCATACATTAAGTGTTATGTTCATATATTGCTCAAAAACATAATATTAAAGAGTTGTTTGGATTCTTTTTTTAGATATAAATAACAATTTGACGGCGGTCTGATTTTTTCATATCAATGCGTCATCACCACCGTTGCTGTTGTTTCAAATTTCATGAATTTAAAAAAAAAAAAACTTCAACTGAGTATTACTAGGTGAGAAACAAGAATAATTACTTAAGAAAAATATACGAGCGGCAAAAATGCAGAATTTATTTCAGGTGCAGTATACTTGATCACCAAAATCCTTAGTGTAATCACTATGCAAATGTCAACGCATAAAAATACAGGTACATACATCAACATTTATTATGCGCATATAAATTAGAAACGTGGTCCTGGTCATTAGTATTACGACTGAGTGCTTTGAGAATTATTCACAGGTCTCTCTTACAAAAAAACCACAAGTAAATTGAAGAAGTTAAAAATTTAATAATTTCAGTTGGAACTTCAGAACGTAAACAATTTAACCTTCAAAGCGTTTGAAGCTGAACATTTTTTAACAAAATGAGTTGCAAATCAAATAATTCCAAATTAGAATTCTTATAATTCGACAACTTTGAATCTAAACATTTCATATTGAATAACTTTATAATTGAATGAGTTCTAAATCAATTAATTTATTAAACTTCTAACATTGATGATTAGACAATTTCAGGTTTAAAGAATTACAATTGGACAATTTACAATTTTAAAATCGTAAACTGTAAGCGCCGTAGCCCCGAGCAGAAGCCCTTATGGTTTTGGGTCAGATGTCCGTCCGTCATATTTAAAAGGGTTGGTGAGGGGAAATGAGGTGTGGTAAGGGGAATTATGGTAAAGAGATGAGGGGATAATAAGGAAAAGTGAGGAGAAATGAGGGGAAGTAAGGGGAAATGAGAAAAGGGTGATAAGGAGGAGTGAGGGGGGGGGATAAGAGGAAGCAAGAAGTAAGAGGATAATGGGGAGAAGTGGGGGGGTAATAAGGATAAGGGTAAAAAGGAGAGGTAAGGGGGGAAGATTTGAGCGACTTTATTAACGTCTTAAAAGGCTACGAAATCCTTTTTGTAGGCGCCTGCCGCCAACTTTCACTAATTTTCAAAAAATTCAAATGCCCAGAAAATGTAGCCATAGAATAAGAAAATTGACTTATTTCGACGCCTGGATCCTTCTCATTAACAAACTTTCTATCTAATAAAAATTTTTGAAGTATGATCTACAATTTAAATGCTACCTTATTAATATAACATTATTTCATTTTTATAATTTCCCTGATTTCAAAACGCTTCATCATTAATTAATGAGCGCAGTATGGAATAACGTACCAGTAATTTTCGGTTGTGCAGCAGCTCTAAAATTTCCAGTAGATCCTTCCAGTCCACTTTAAATTTTAAAATCTACTTTCTCGATTGTGTTCGCACTTTTATCAACAGTAATGTTTTAATTATTTGTCACCATACAAATTCAGTAGTGGGTTAACGCGCGGTCACACTATGCATGGCTGGATATTTTCGTAAAACTGCCAGCGGGTTTAAAACGGCATTCGAACAGTAAATCTCCGACAAAGTGAGAACCTGACGAATTGATTCCTATTGCCGGGCTGTATTTTATGGGAAAATGAATCTTTCGGAACATCCTCCAGTTCCATCTACTTGATACTTATGAATAAAACATCCACCTATGACTTTCACCACTTCCAAATGCGATCGATTACATGAATTATATTTGTATCAAGTAATCTAGACGCGTGCGGAAAAATTCGATTCGATTTCAAGCCGACATTGGACGTGCATCAAATGTCGAAAAATCGACATATGACTCGTACTACCGTCGGATCGGTTTTTTCGATTCGATCGTCCCGTGTGTCGAATTCGAAAAACATAAATTCAACGCGTGCTGGCGTGGGATCGGTTTATTCAATTCGATTTACCCGCGCATCGAATGTTAAAAAACCGACATTTGACCCGTGCTACCGTTGGATCGGTTTTTTCGATTCGATCGTCCCATGTGCCGAATTCGAAAAACCGACATTCAGTGCGTGCTGGCGTCGGATCAGTTTATTCGATTTGATCGACCCGTGCATCGAATATCTAAAAACCGACATTCGACGCGTGCCACCGTCGGATCAGTTTCTTTTATTTGATCGGCGCGTGTGTCAAAATCGAAAAAGCGACACTCAACGCATGCTGGCGTCGGATCGATTTATTCGCTTCGCTCGACCCGTGCATCGAATGTCGAAAAATCGACAATCTACGCGTGCTATTGCGAGTCGGTTTTTTCGATTCGACCGGCCCGTGTGTGGAATTCGAAAAACCGACACTCAACGTGTGCTGGCGTCGGATCGGTTCATTCGATTAACCTGCGCATCGAAAGCCGAAAAACCGACGTTCGACGCGTGCTACCGTCGGATCGCTTTTTTGATTCGATCGTCCCGTGTGTTGAAGACGAAAAACCGACACTCAACGCGTACTGGCGTTGGGTCAGTTTATTGGATTCGATCGACCCGCACATCGAATGTCAAAAAACCGACATTCGACGCGTGCTACCGTTGGATCGGTTTATTCGCTTCACTCGACCCGTGCATCGAATGTCGAAAAAGCGACAATCGACGTGTGCTACCGCGGATCTGTTTTTTCGATTCGATTGGCCCGTACAGCATATATCGGAAATTCGATACTCGACACGTTCCTTCAACGAATCGATTTATTCGATTCGACTGGTCCATACATCGTATGTCGAAGATTCGATACTCGACGCCTTCGAGTGTCAAAAATCCAATATGTGACTGACAAAAGGTATTTCATTTTTAACTTGTAATTCGAAAAATCTAAGCCAATGCATACAGAATGCAGATTTCAGGTCGTTAGTTTTCAATTTCTTAATTAAAATTTGTTATAGGATTGCATAAGAACTAGTAATAATAACTTTTTAGATGTTGTTCAGCTCAATATTTGTAAAAAGTTTTATTTACAGGTTTTATAAGTTAAATAATTATTCGCTTATTTGATATTCTCATGTCAGAATTAGAGAGAGAGGCCCACTACTGAAGGATAGCCCAATATTGGTGTTATTACTCATTAGTCTAGCTTTGTTTTCATTGTTTTTGTCAAAAAACAGTTTTTTAAAATGTCTATTCTACATTTGTGTCATGTGGATATATAATTGTGAAATGGGAAGTTTAATGTAATATAAAATATACTATGTACCTCAAATCCTAATTAGTTTTTATAGTATTAAATTCAAACTTGCATTCTATAATATTTTTATACAATATTATAAAAATCAAAGTGAAACCAAATTCAACTGATTTCAACCTATTTATTATGACGTACCTTTTATAATAATATATTTTGTTACATAACCTACTAGCCATTAGTGAAAAAGAAACTACTGGTTCTCAGTGAAATTGTTATAACTTTACTTCTGTAAAAAATTCCTTACTGAATGAGTAAAAATTTTACTGCAGCTTTTTATTTTACACTACTTCATGAATTTGCACTTATTATTTCAAATGTACAGTCAGTATATAATCAAAATTTTGATCTTCTCAAACAATACAATACCGAATTACATATAAGTATAGAAGAAATATTAATCAGTTATCGTTAGAAATTTTGTTTTATTTAGTTTCAGCTACTTGTGAAAATAACACTAGTTTACAGCGAAATTGACCTACGGCATCTGATAGTCATTTCCAATGTAAAATCACGCGCTCCTTCCGAAAATGAAGTCAAAAATGAAAAAAGTAGATCAGTTTTTGAGATATCCGAAAATTACCGTTTTTTACGTATCGCAAAAAAGTGCCTTTATAGTATTTGAATTATCTTCAGTTGTACTGCACCTATTTCAATGTTTTATGTATACATATATCAATTTGAAGATTATCGAATTGCCTAAAACTCATCTTAACAACATTCTTCAGTGCGGTTTTGCGTTCATGCGCTATTCATGAATATACATACGATTTTGCATTATTTTTCGCAAAATTTTTAGAAAAACTTATAAATCCATTGTGAATTACATAAACAAAAATTTTTTTTAATGCCGGTTTCTTTTCTGGGTGTTATAATACGATCTTTTACGATGGAAATGCGGTGTCGTTTACGAAAATCGATTGAAAAATGTAGAAGTTATAGATGTTTGATGAAAAATACACAGGAGTTCAGCTTCTGCTAATTTTTATGAATTCATTGGAAAAAAAAACATTTGAATTCCCTGAGAACTAGCTTGAAATAATATTGAAAGTGGCTCGATTCAGATTCGCTTATTTTCCTGTGATTACTAATTTTCCTACCATCATCAGGGAAAAAAGTCGGGTCAAAAGGGTGGGTTCTTCTTTTACAAACAATGTCGTTATCGAGGATTTTGGGACGAAGCGATGATGGGCGACTATTGTTGGTTCCTCGCTAGGAAAACCGACCAGGAGCCCCGGAAAAGGAGCAAATCTCATTTGAGCCATTTTTAATATTATTACAAAATAGTTCTCACGGAATTGTAATGTTTTTTCCAATTAATTCATAAAAATGAGCAGAAGCTGAACTCCTGTGTATTTTTCTTCAAACATCTATAACTTCTACATTTTTCAACCGATTTTCGTAAACGA
>JAUMHM010086901.1:0-10678 GCA_032362435.1 Melikaiella ostensackeni
TATCGAGATGTTGGAAGACCGTTACAATAAATGCATTACTCTAGATGGAGATTATGTCGAAGAATAAAGCCAATTTTGCATTCAAAATATCGTTTTTCCATTGTCAGGCCGAAGACTTTTCAGCCCATGTAGTAATGCCAATTCAAAAAACATCTTCTTTACAACTCCAGATTACATCTGAAAAATTGAAGCGGGAAGGAATAGCATTAAAGTTGAGGCAAGAAATAGGCTAGGGCTGATAAGTGGAGTTCTTGAATGCCCAAGAATTTATGTTGAGCAAATTCTCTCAAGAGTATGCTAAGCATTTAAGCTCGAACAGAGCATTTAAGAGAATTTAAATCATTTATCATTTAAACGATTATATGTCATAATTAATACAAATATTTTTCACGATCACACTCTAGAGTGAATTAAACATATACTTGATTTAAATTATATACTGTCAGGGATCACAGCGGTTCAGTAGTTCAACTTTAGGTAAAAGGGGGGATTTTTTCCGAAAGAATGAGTATTAAAAGGGTATTTCATTTATTATTAAAAACTTTTTATATCGTATAGGTATCTCGTGAATATTGAACGAAAGTACCTTCTCACAGTAGTACATTTTCTTTAGAAAATTTTCTAGTCATTTTTGTGTTTTCAAAATTTGATTTTAGCTAGCTTTGAATAATATGTTGAACACTTCAGCACTTTCTACTGATAAAAATTCATCAGAAAAAATTCAAGAAGATTAAAGATTGAAAAATAGTTAAACAACAGAGTTGAAAAATGCTCATATTTGAATTTTTTAAATGTAATTTTATCAGTAGGTACATTTTGATTCTTTATTCTCATCAATTTTTTCTTAGTGTATCCTTTTCGGAACAGAACTCTTAGCTGTTCAAAGTATTTTTCTAAGTAAGCTAGAAAAAAATAATCTGAAAAACACAAAAATGACTATTTGAAAAACCTACTTTTTTGTTTTTGTTTCCTTAGACTTTTAAATTTGTTTTTAATGTATTTTTATCAGTATTGTATTATCCGGTTGGAAATTGAACTATTTGGTTGAAAATTAATTTTTGTTGACAATTCATATTATAGGATTGAAAACTCAACTGTTTTGTGAAATTTCGTCTTTTTAGCTTGAGAATTCAACCATTAGGTGGAAAATTATTTTCTTTCGTGACTGAAGAATCTTTTTTGGTTGAAAATCTTTTTGGCTTAAAAATTAATTTCTTTTGGTAGAAAGTTAATCTTTTTTCGTTAAAAATTTAACTGTTTGGTTAAAAATTAATCTGTTTCAACTGTCTTTGATTTAAAATTAAAATCTATTTTGGTCGAATTATCAACTATTACATTTTTCGTTGAGGATTAATCTTTTTTGGTTGAAAATTCAACTACTTAGTTGAAAGTTGAACTGCTTTGTTAAAAATTCATCTTTTTGGTTGAAAATGTACCTTTTTGGTTAAGAATTCATATTATCGGATAGAAATTCAACTGATTTGCAGCAAATCCGTCTTTTTGGCTAGAAGATTCAACAAATTGGTTGAAAATTTGTTTATTTGACAATTTAACTGTTTTGTAGAAAATTCGCCTGTGCGGCTTGAAAAATCATCTTTTTTTGATATAAAGTTGAAAATTCAACTTTCTTGTAGAAAATTTATCTTTTTGCCTTGAAAATTCAACAATTTGGTTGAAAATTTTCTTCTTTCTTAACGAGAAAACATTTTTGGTTGAAAAATCAGCTATTTCGTTCAAAATTTGTCTTTTCTGGATGAATTAAACTGTTTTTGATTAAAAATTAAAATCTTTTGTGGTTGAATGTTCATCATTTTTGTTGAAAATTGTTGTATATTGTCAAAAATTCATCTTTTTTAGTAGAAAATTAATCTTCTTGGTTGAAAAATTTATCTTTTTAGTAGAAAATTAAACTATCTGGTTAAAAATTCATTTACTTTGTTGAAAATGCAATATTTTTACTTGAAATTCTAGGAATTTAAAGCGTTTGAAAATGAATCAAATATAGTCCCTACAGATACCTAACAGTAATTTTATTTGAAAGAATCTCTTTCAAAGCGTCTTGTTTTTTACTTTCTTGAATTTCTGTTTATGATTCTTAAAATATGAATCGAAACTTTGTAAAAAAGGGGGGATAAGGGGAAAATTGGAACAAAATTTTCGATTTTTTAGGTGTTTCAGGGTAGTTTTCAAATTTAATGGGGAAAAAAGAGGAAAAAGGGATTAGATAGAAAAGGTGGCGGACTGTGATCCCTGTACTGTTTGATGCGAAAAATAGGTTTCCCGTTACTTTGACTCTGATTATTTGAATTTAGCGCCTTCTTTAATTTGAGGTGATAAATTTCCCCGTGAAATTTAAATAAAGCAATTATTATTTCAGTATTTTTGAATAAATTTAACTGTTTAGGCGATCACAATTTGATATAAAATGTAAACAGGAAGACATTTTTGCTTTGAATGTTAATAAAAATAGAAGATACGATTTCTCAATCCTAATTCATAATGCTCGTAATTGCTCATTAAATTTTCAAAGCACATAAAGGTCGAGAATATTCGCGAGTATATTCTCATGCTCGTGAGTATTTCTTCAAACACTTAAACTCTTCAAAACATTACTAATAAGTATCTTTTGGAAATAATAGACGTGGATGAAAACAGGTTACCGAAAATTTGTTTAAAAGAAGAGTTAAGAGGTCTGCAAAATGAGAATCCTTCAATTTGGGGAGCTGGGGTATGAAAGTAAGGGAAACCTTAAGGGAAGTAGGAGAGATTATGTCGAAGAAGAAAGCCAATTTTTCATTCAAAATATCGTTTTTTCATTGTCAGGCCGAAGACTTTTCAGCCCATGTAGTACTGTAAATTAGAGGACGCTGTTCTGACAATGCGTCCAAAAACATTCAAAAAAGTGACCAAAAATTATTGGAAAAGTACTAAAGTGCATCAGACACACTTTCAACACCATTACACACAATTTAACTACGATTCCGTCTGATTGAAGGCTCAAAGAGCGACGCATTGCCAGTTGCTGGTATTAATTTTAAAATACGTTCGTTTGCTTAAGTAGGATGAGGAAAATGAGTAAAAGAACTTACAGAACACTGGCAGATAAGCACGTCATGCACAATAAATATTATTATGAATAATAACCTAAAAGCGCATGCCGGCGAATTACAATAACCCACACATATGTACGGCGCTTATCACTGACAACAGGTACGTTTGTGTTGACGCCAATTGGCGCCCTCAGCGGACATTTACTAGTACTTCGTACCCAAAATTTTGTCCCTCGAAAATGTATTATGCTGGAAATCCAAAATTCTGAGCTGATGTCGCCACTCCTTTTAGCTACCTAGGGCGCACGTTTTCTAGTATTTTCTATTATTTATGGTGAACAGATATTTGTTAAAATTCCGCGCTTTTTATTATTATTGTTGTTAGGGTTGAGACCAAAAAAGCCCCTGACTCTTGGGTAGTCTCGTCGCGTCCCTTGGTAGGCCTATTAGTGACCCCAAAGCCCTCTCCATAAGGAGAGGACCGCAGTCACACCCTTGGCTGATATGTTTGACTCACTGATGCACTTATTGCCCGTGAGTGCCAGACGCTTTTCTGCAATTGCGGGACAGTAGCAAAGGATATGAATCGCTGTCTCATCATTTCGACACAAGCGACAGAGGGGGCTATCTGCGAGTCCTATCTTATGTCTGTCATAGCCGACGTTTCCATGTCCTAGAAACATTTCTGATAGGACCTTGACTTCATTTCTACCAAACTTACGTATTTCCGCAGTTCGTTTAAAGCTTAAATTTAAACCCATAGGTGTTTTGGCCCGTCTGCAGCCAGTGGCCTTATTCCACTCCTTCTGATGTTCCTCGGTCAGCCAACTGTTGATTTCTTTAGTAACCAACCTACTGGAAATGCCTATGACAGGTTCAGTACCAGTAAAGTTTTCTCTCACTGTTAGTTTTGCTAGCCTGTCCGAGATCTCATTACCTTTAATGCCACTGTGTCCAGAGATCTAAAGTAGAGTCACTCGGTTTTCCGTTGCTAGATTGTTTAGTGCCTTGAAGCACTCCCATACTAGTAGCGACGTAAATCTCGGGCTTGCACAATAGAGGTTATTTTTCGACGCATGCGCCAAATTTAGCCAATAGCTGATCATTCTGATCACCATGAACAATACAAAATGATAGAAAACATGCGCCTTAAGGAGTCAAGAGGAGTGGCGACATCTGCTCTGAGTTTTGGGTGCCCAGCCTAATTAAGGCTTGGAGGCCTGGCTATTACCGGTCACTTCCCATCACTAGCCACAAGCATACCCTTGAAGCCCCAATAAATTTTCGAGGGACAAAGTTTTGGGTACGAAGTATCAGTAAATTTCCGCTGAGTGCGCAAATTGACGTCAACACAAACGTACCTGTTGTCAATGATAAGCGCCGTGCATATGTGTGGGCTATAATAATTTGCCGGCATGTGTTTTTAGGTTATTATTTATAATAATATTTATTGTGCAATATCTGTTGTGCTTATCTGCCAGTGTTCTGTAAGTTCTTTCCCTTTTTTCTTCTCCTGCTAAAGCAAAAGAACGTCTTTTAAAATGGATAGCAGCAACTGGCAATGCGTCGCTCTTGAGCCTTCCGTTAGTCGTAATCGTCGTTAAAAGTGTGTGTAGTGGTGCTGAAAGTGTGTCTAATCCCCTTTATTACTTTTCTAATAATTTTCAATAACTTTTTTTTATGTTTTTCGACGCATTGTCAGAACAGCGTCCTTTAATTTACAGTACGTTTGTGTGTGTATCATCATTGTTGACACACTTTTTTGTATTAAGGACAAATGTGGTACCCCCAGCGGATATTAACTGGTACTTTGCACCCAAGTTGCCAAGAAACTTTGTCACTCGAAAATGCACTGAGGCTTAAGGGGCCTGGCCGCAAGTCCCATTTCGAGCTATTGTACACTCTGTATCAACATTTTCCTTCTTTTCTCGAAAAATAATGATTTTAGAAAAAACATGTATTGAATATAAAAGGTGTATTTCGAAAAGATCTACAACTTCTGCTCAAAGTCTTTTTGTAATTTTTCATTATTTACTGAAATAAACGGAGAAAACATGCAATTTTCATAGTTTCATCAAGTTTTGACCGTAAAAGCGATATTTGTGGGTATTTTCAATATTTTATTCTTAATCAGCGCGTCAAAATACATGCGTGTAGGGAGTTTCGAATCAACCAGATGTGAGCACTTTTCGAAAGTGCGTCATTATTAATTCTAATAAAATTAATTTAATGTTTATTGCTCAATAATTAATCACTTCTCATTCATTATTATTACACTAGCAATATTATACACGCGCTGCGGCGCGTTAGAAACATTGCACTTCCAATTATAATAATATACAAATGTAAAACAAGATTACTATGATTCCAATTTTAAACTGTACAATCTAATCACTTCGAAAAATAATAATTTGAGAGGCATTTAGTTTGAAATGTTCAATTTAGAACATTATCAAATTCAAAATAATTCAATTTAGAATGCTTAGTTCTTTCTTGGTTTTATTTTTAAGGCAAAGTTTTTTAAAATTTCACAGATTAATTTGGAAAATTGGAAAACTACCTCAAAAATATTTAATTTTTAATGATTTTTCGGAATTTTTCAATTGTGCATGATTTCAATTAAAAGTTATTATTGAATTGGTAGTCTTGAATGTTTTATTTCGATGTTTTTAATTTTGATATTGTATCGCAAATTCATAACGTTATTTCGATTTTGTATAAATTTGAAATTAGAGTTTTCAATTTTGAACTAATTAGAAGATATATTGTGTGTACGATTTGTCAAGTTCCATTTTAAATCTGTCGAATTTTCATTGCCCTAAATATAAAACTGATCATTTTGAAAAAAAATGAAAATTTTTAATTTTTACGTTTTGAAAGCTACGAATTTTTAATATTGTAGAATATGATAAGCTCTAAATTTTATATTTTTCAGCACTTCAAATGAAGAATTTTTCAATTTTAAACGCTCTAAATTTGAAAATTATCCACTTCTAAGTTTTAAAATGTATTAATTTTCAGTTTTGAATACTTATTACTGAAATTATTTGACCTAAGAATAAAAATTTCTCCATTTTTACCTGTATATCTTACAAGTCTTTGAAAATGCACAATTTCAAATATTCCTCACTTACGTGTTGTTTAATATCGAAGGCTTTAAATTGGGACTTATTCACTTATTTTAAATTTAAATTTCAAAAGTTTGTTCAAGCTGAAAACGCGCTTACAATTTTATATTATACAATTTCTGATGATTTTAATTTAAAAGTTTTATTTCAAATATGTATTAGCATTAAATTAGTAATTTTGAATGTTTCATTCCTACATTTTTAATTTTGATATTGTGTGGCAAAGTTAAAACGTTACTTTAATTTTTTTGATTTAAAATTCAAGTTTTCGATTTTGAAATAATTAAAAAATATTCGCCCTTAAACGTTTCCAGTTTGTGTGCACCATTTTTAAGGTTTCATTTTGAATCTGCTAAATTTCCATTGCTCTAAATATAAAACTTTTTATTTTGAAAAAGAGAAACAAAATTTTTTAATTTTTACGTTTTGAAAGCTGTGAATTTTTAATTTTAAAGACTATTAATTTGATACTGTACAATTTTTTATCACTTAAAATAAAAAATTTTCCATTCAAACGCTCTGAATTTAAAAATGGTCCACTTTAGGATTTATTTACTTAGGATTTATTCAGTTGTTTAAAGTTTTAAATTCAAATTTCTTTAATTTTAAACGTTCTAATTCGTACCCTGTTAAGAACCCTTTCTTCACCCTCAAATAACACCTTCTAATCAATGTGTCATACATTTTTATCAACTTTTAAAGTAATTTTGTATTACCCTTAAGAAAAAATATTATACGAAATTCAGTATAGGCCTATAATGATTTTCCTGAATTGGATTTCCTATAATTTTTTCGCGATTATAGAAAAATATAATAGTAATTATTATAGGAAAATCCTTATGGAAAAATGAGTATAGAAATAAATAATATTAAAATATTAAAAGAATTATTGCAGAAAGTAGAAAAACTGTAAATGAATGATTTATTTTGGACTACTCATATGAAAATACATAAAATTGATGATATTCATGAGAGTTAATCACATTTTAAAGAGCTCTCTTTAACAAAGCTATAATGGTACTTCGATACTATTAGTATATTTTTTTATATGTCATATTATTTGAAAAGATAATACAAATATATAACACATTGATTAGTGATGATTTAGGAGAAAAATGGTCAAAAAAAGTTAATAAACTTCAATATATTGCAAAAATCTCATTTCACTACTCAGGGGATGTCAATTCGAAAATTTTCAATTTTGACCGAATTTGGTTCGAACTTATTCAATTTCAAACTTAAAGAGTCTGGAAGCTCATTGTTCTATTTTCAAACTTGGAATTGAAAATTGTTCAATTTCAAACATTTTATCAAGTTTTAATAACATATTCTAATTTTGAGAGTTTTTCATTGAAAATTGTTCAATTTCAAACACCTTTAATTTCCAATTATTCAAGTTTTTAACGATATTGTTTATAAATGATAATGTTTGAATTCCGTTTCATTTTAAATTGTCCAATTTTGAAAATAATTATCTGACATTATTCAGTTATGAAGTTTTAGAATGAAAATTATTCAACTTCAATTTGACACTGACCTTTTTGAAAAATTTTAATCTGAAATTATTCAACTTTTAACGTTTTCAATTTAAAATTATTCAAAAATTTCATATTTTCAAAGTTAATTCGAAATTTTTCAATTTTGACAGTTTTTAATTCGAACGTATTCAATTTCAAATTGAAATAACTTTAATGCTTATTGTCATATTCTCAAACATTGAGCGCTTTCAATTGAAAGTTGTTTAATTTCAAACACTTTATAAATCTGAAATTATTTAAACTCCTTTTCATTCGAAATAGTCCGATTTTCAAAATTTGAATCTAGAATTATTCAATTTTGAACGTTTTCAAATTGATAATTATTCGACTTTAAATCCTTTCAATTAAAAATTGTCATTTAAAAAAATTTTTAATCTAATATTGTTCAATTTTGAACTTTTTCAATTGAAAATTATTCAAAATTTCATGATGCAAACCCTTTCAATTTGGAAATCAGAAAGAAACTTTCAAATTATTTATGTTTAAACCTTTTTATTTAGAACTGATACAATTTCAAATCCTTATCATTTGAAATTATTCAATTTGAAATCATCTTAGTTTAAAGTTTTCGAATATTTAATATGAAATTATTCAAATCTGGACATTTCCAATTTAAAAGTATTTCAAACTGTTTAATTCGAAACCCTTTCAATTCTTAATTATTGAACTTCAAATCCTTTTAATTGGAAATTTTCCTATTTTCCTATTTTGAAACTTTTAATCAGATATGGTTTGATAACAATTAAAATTGAACAATGTTTACCACTTATGTATTTCCAATCTTTAAATAAAATTTTTTTCTAAACATTAATTTAAAAAAAAACAGAAGCATCTCTGCGAACCAACTTCATGCTGCGAACGGAATGTATTAGCTGTGTACACTTGTTGATTATTATTAGTATTATTATATGGATAAAACAATTCACTATACAATGGACAATGGTGTTTAAAAATACGAGTGTCATTGAAGAAAAAAATGCTAAATACACATTGTAGAGATTCAAAGAGAGAGAAGAATAATTAGAATCTTAATTTTCTCATACGTTTATGGTATGCTCCATTTCTGAGCAGCTAAAATAAAAGCTTTTGCAGAAGAACGTAAATGGAATTTTTTGAAATGAAAAACGACACTGAAATGTAAAAATAATTGTCTTGCTAACTCAAGTGTTAAGTATCATAGTTGAGTGGGCACTGCATTGGACTCACTTTCGAAAAATATTTACATAAATCCATATCTTTCTTTTATCAGCGTCTGAATATTTCTGGATGTTTTTCCATATTATTCCCATTTAAGCAGTTTGAATCAGTTAACCGGAAATCTGCAATTAAATACGTGGCGTGAACTTCATTAGTACTAATCTGAATATTCAAAGAAAGTACGAAAAGAACTTTTCAAAACAAGAAAGGAGAAAGGATAATTCAAAATTAATTCAAATATTATACTATAGAGACGTCGTGGGATTTTTGTATAAGTGGGAATTTAGATTCAAACTTCTATTGAAAGAAACGAGTAATCCTGACGTATATATATATTTCTGTATAGAAATAAAAGATTTTGAAAATGAATAATAAAGAGCGGTTTCTGGTTGCCTTGAAAAGAATTATGTGAGGAAAAGAGAGATAAAAAGTCTTCGTAAAGAGGAAAAGGGGGCATATTTTTTTATGTAAATTGGTTGGTTGTATAGAAAACCATTGGTGTGGAATTTGTTGCACCTTATTTCAAACAATGAAAATCTTCACTGCGTCTTTTATTTTCGTGTCTGAAAAATGTTGCAACTCAAAAATACACTGAACTTGGCGTACTTTTTTAGGATCGCAGTTTTACAGTGTGGTTGTTAAAGCTGTTGGTTATTGGAGCGGAGGTTGTTGCAGAAATAAAAGATTTTAAAAATTATTGATAAAGAGCGGTTGGTTATTGCCTTGAAGAGAATTATATAAGGAAAACAGATATAAAAGAAAGTGTTTGTAAAGAGGAAAAGGGTGCAATTTTTTTTTAAATTGCTTGGTTGGTTGTTGGAGCGGAGGTTGTTGAAAACATGAAAGATTTAAAAATGAATTATAAAGAGTGGTTCGTAGTTGCCTTGAAGAGAATTATGTGAGGAAAACAAAGATAAAGAAGTGTTTGTGAAGAGGAAAAGAGTGTATATTTTTTTTTTATTGGAAAGTTGAACAAAAAACCATTCTTGTGAAATTCGTTGCACCTCATTTTGAACAATGGAAATCTTTACTGTGCCTTCATTTGTTTTCGTGTCTACGAAATGTTGCAACTCAAAACGTCAATGAATTTGGCGTACTCTTTTAGGATCGGAGTTTTGCAGTGTGGTTGTTGCAGAAATAAAAGATTTTAAAAATTATTGATAAAGACCGCTTGGTTGTTGCCTTGAAGAGAATTATATGAGGAAAAGAGAGATAAAAAAGTGTTTGTAAAGAGCAAAAAGGGAGTATATTTTTTTTAAATTGGTAAGCTGCACAGAAAACCATTATTGTGAAATTTGTTGCACCTTATTTTGAACAATGAAAATCTTCACCGTGCCTTTATTTGTTTTCGTATCTGAAAAATGTTGGAACTCAGAACTACACTGTATTTGGCGTACTTTTTTAGGATCGGAGTTTTACAGTGTAGTTGTTAGGACTGTTTGTTATTGGAGCGGAGGTTGTTGGAGAAATGAAAGATTTTAAAAATAAATAATAACAGTCATCACAGTACCTATTGGAGTTAAAAAAGGTGAACAGGTGAATCTTTTTTCGAAAATAGGCGCAGTTTAACGGTTTAAATGGGACGTACATATACCATGAAATAATTGACGGTCTTCTAAAGATGAAGTGAAACGATAAGTACAATAAAAAACGATTTTAAAAAACGATGAAAAGTAAAACTTCAGGTTAAGCTTCAGGTTATGTTGCTCTTATATATACTCTCTACGATGCCTGTGATTGGCCAGAGCCCCCACCGTGGGGACTG
>JAUMHM010086902.1:0-10677 GCA_032362435.1 Melikaiella ostensackeni
TCAAGTTTTTATGTTTTTTCTTCATCAGTAATCTGGACTGAAATTTTTCTTTGTTTTGAGCGATAAGTTTTTTTTAACGGTTAAATTTTTGAATTTGCAACGCTTATACGAGTAATCACAGCTATCAAAAATGACGGTTAGACATCATGAAGAAACATCGGCATTTCTTATCATACAAAATGTAGTTTTACTCGATTTTCTGAGAATTTGTTTGAAAATTATTAACATCAAATTAGACAGAACTTGAAATAATAATACGAAAATTGTGACGATCGAAAGTTGTGCCGTGACGGATTAGCCCGTGAATTTATTTGTAAAATTGTGAAAGATCAATTTTGCGCGTTGTAAATCTATTTGACGTTTTTGCCCGTGAGTTTTATTTTGAATATTTTTGCGCGTCAAATATTTTTTTGACGTTTATGCCCGTGATTTTCGGTTTTGACAATTTTGTGCGTTGAAAACCTTTGTGACATTTTTGCCCGTGAGTTTTGTTTGGAACATTTTTGCGCGTGTAATATTTTTTTGACATCTTTGCTTGTAACAAAACTATGGGACGCTTTAGCTCTCGGCGTGTCAGCTAAGAGTTTAAAGAATCGAAGTAACCAGTGAAAGAATAGTGAAAGCAATTAAATTCCTTAGAAAATAATAATCTGCCAGGGGACAACATTTTCATTGCTATGTCGAAAAGACATTTTTTTATTCTTCAATCTGAAAATAGCAAGTAAGTGATAAGGAGGCTGTTTGTAAGACTCTTTTTAATATTACTACTCATAAAAAATACTAGAGAACTTTTGCTTTAAAATCTAGACACTTTTTGCCATTATTCAGTTCGTATTTGTATTCACCTCGTACTGGTTTACCCTAACTTCTTTCTCGTAAGTGAACTTTTTCATTGAAAAATATATTATAATAGTAAATCCTTTTACTTGTCCCATTTTATATTGTGCTACTCAGTACAAACCCTAATTGCTTACAAGACTAAGCATTTCTTTTCATGGCAGAATCCTTTTTGTCTTTATAATGGAAGTGAGTTTGAATACAACCGTTTTCATTAAGAACATTCTTTTTCTCAAAGTGGCTTTTAATCTCTTTACATGTTGCAATCGACCATGAAAGAAAAAATCTAATATCTGCGATGCATCCATCTATCAGTGATGAATCCTGTTGATCAGGTCACATGATTCTTGACATAAATCTCATAAAGATTCAATCCTGTTTAGCTAAGTGTAAATATCATGAAATTTTTTCATAATTATCAAAAATCTAATTGGAAATACTAATTTTAAATTAGTTTCTATATTTAAAAGTCTTCCAGTTTTTAATTTTATCCACTTCATCAACTATTCCAATATTAAAGTGTTCCATTTTATTCAGGGAAGTCTCGTTACTCTCTTAAATGCAGAATCTTAAATTTGAGAGCTTGAAATCTGAATAAAAATCATTGAAAAATATTTATGCCTGATTGACGAAAAGTTGACCATTTTAGACAATGAAAGTTTCAAAAACAAAAGGATTTCCAAATCGCATAACATACTTTATTATATTTAAGGGTAACCGAAGAGAATATGAAAATATAAAACTAAGAGATCAAGAAATGTATTTGTGATGGATATGAATTTAACACGTCCCTAAAGGTCGCGTGACAGGACATGCGACTATGATAAAACAAAAAATATCAAAAAACTTATATAAATGTATGCAGAACTAGTAAAAATATTTTAAAATGTGGGAAAAATAAATATTTTCACGATTTATTTGATTTTGACTTCAGTGTTTCAAAACATCCTCTTATTTTATAGTATGAGAAATTAATATGGAGCATTATCGGACATTTTAAAAAAATATTACACAGAAATAGAGATCATTATTAACTGTTATTTGGAATCAACATTAAAAAATCGATTTTCAACTATACTAAAATCCTCTTAAGTATGAAATTAGCAATTTTAGTCCGAATTATGAATAGTTCAAATGATTATTTTCGAGTTTTATCTTAAAATAGCAAAGCAACATTAGGAGACAAAAAACTTGTGGGACAGACTTTGAAGTGATTTTTTAATTCCATAACTCTAAAATATTCAACTTTTCTCTTGATTTTTATCTTTTTCAACTTAATATAAGTGATATCTGTGAATCTGAAATATTTAAAAAATGATCTTAATATTATTTAGCAATTTTTCATTTTAAATATGTAGTTTGGGATAGGTGGCTGACAAGATATTTTGCGTACTTTTTTATTTATGATATCTACAAGAAGTCATCTAAAATTTCGAAACTTGACTCAATTATGCTCTGATATAAGCACTTCGCTGAAATGATTTTAGAAAAAAACTATTATTCAAAGGAAAAGCGAAAAAATTGAAAAGCCTAATGAAATTATATTGACATAAAAAATTGACTCATATGAATTTTTCTTCAATTTTTCAGTATTGGAATTTGAAAACATGTCAATTTGAGAGATTGACAAACTGTCAAACTTGAAACTCAATCAACTCGCTCCATAACATTCTCGTTTCAATACTAAAATTGGTGATACAATATAATTTGAAAAATCAAACTCATATTAATTCAAAAATGTTTACATTAATTCAATTTAAAAACAAATTTTAACTCAAAATAAGAATATTTTGATTTACAAACTCTATACTTTCACATGAGAATACAATACCTGTTTGATAAAGTTGTTGCACTCACTTTCTGCTTCTTTTGATTTATATTCCTTTATAATTAAGTACATATTCAGTTTATTATTATCTCATACAACTGCGGTCTTAAATGCAAAAGTGAAGAATGGAGGCGTTAATGATAATACCTGGAATTATAACTACTCAGAACCGTTATCATATGATTACCTCATTTTTTTCTCTTTTTTAATCATATATATATATATGACATTATCATACATTAATTATACTTCAATTCAATTTTAAAGAAGTGATAATTGATACACGCACAAAGTAATGAGTCATTTTGATATAAGAATTCAATTCGTTACATTCTCCTGACCTTAAACTACTTTGTATTATAAAAACAAACAACCACGTTTCTCATAATTTTTAACCAATTTTTGAAGTGAAAGGCCTGGAAGTTAAGAAATTATTATTCCTAGATTCCTAGTTCCTAGATTCAGTTATTGAAAATAAAATTTTTCTAATTCATTTTATCAATTGACATCACAGAATTCAACTATATTGGAGGCCAATTCAATAGAATTCAAGGTCATTTCAAAAGATTTTAAGAATACTTCAAGTAATTTTAATCAAGAATTCAATGAATTGAAGGTGCATTCAACACAAGTCGAAATGAATGCAACTTAAAAGTGAGTTATACTTTTAAGGAGAATTCAAATGTAGTCGAAATTATAATTAAACTAAATTGAAATAAGTTTGGACGAATCGAAGTGAATTCATGAATTATTTATATTATAATATTTTTCAACATAATTTTATGAAATCCAGTTGAATCCGAATAATAAATTCGTATGAATTGAAGTAGGAAATTGTCTTAATTTCAGAGAATTTAAATTTCGATTTTAACTTAATTCAAATTGGTTTACCTAAAAACATTGGAATTCAGGTTAGTCCAATTGAATTTGGAGAGACATGTACAGTATAATTTATAAATACCCTCTGATAGCGAAATAATCTTCATTTTGAACATTAGAACTGCCGGCACGTTAACTTCTGCCCACTATTTTATATTTTTCAGTACATGAGACTATTTATTTTGTTCCTGTAGTGGCCAGACGTATTTTATAGGAACGAAACAAGCCAAGTAGAAAAGATGGAATTTTCCAGAAAGTCTTAAAACCTTTTCATTTTTTCAATTTTGTTAATTAAAAATCTGACGATAAAATCTAGGTGGCTCAAATGAAAAAAATTTCATTTGAAAAGACATCTCTGTGAAAAACTAACTGTGAATTTTTCTTACATTTATTGGAAAAGGGCAAATAGACTCTCAGGGCTGTTAAGCCACGTCGAAACGTGAAAAATTGTATTTTGTTCTCACATGATATATAGAGACAACTTTGTTATACAAAGACAATTTTTTTATACATAAAGAAATTTTCGTCTACACAGAGAAAATAGATAATCAAACTTGGAGTCATGACTTCTATCGAACGCCGAGCGAACACACCCAACATCCGAAACACATATTCGGAGCGAATAACTTTCAGCGTCATGTTTGGCTTGTTACACAGATTTTTAGTCAACTTAAGGTAGTTGTGCCGAAATCGCACCCTACTTACGAATTGTCTGAAATTTTCAAAATATGTAGAAAATATTGTTATCTAACGATACATAACATTTTTAGCTCAATCGTCTGTTTCTAAAGGCAAATATTATTAATTATGTTCAGTACTTTTTGCATGGGTCTCTCATAGCTAACGTGGACAACCGCCTTATTTTAGAGTCTAGTATGAAAACGCAACTTACCATTGAGCTAAAAAACTACAGATATATAGAATTTCGTGCGGTATTGCCACTATCGTTGCCTTACGTACTGTTACTGTGAATGTGTGTATTCGTACAAAGGGCGCTTCTACGTATAGTGTACAAACCTAGTCAAAAATTTTGACCAATGACTAAGAGGGACCATGTGATTTCTTACATCTATCTGAGCGTAAGCTTTTGAAAGTTATTGTCGGGTTACAACTACCTTAAAAGCATCTTTACTCGTGTTTCTGCAGAGGTTAGAGAATTTATGGCAGCTAGTCAGCTACAATGAACTCAACCTGTCACATTGTTTTCCAGATGCAGACTTGGTCATCTGCTACGCTACACAGCTACAGACCTAAAACTTGACCCAAACGTTTATTGAAGACCAACTAATTCCAATACAAATTTCCTTTAAGTTTAAACTTTTTAAAGAAAACTTTTATTAGTAACGTAAAATTTTACTTTCTATATTTTTAACTCTCTCTGAACTATTAAACAAAACACACATTTTTGATAAAAAAATACATTTTTATCCATTTAAATATGTATAAAGTTGAATAAATATTATGATTATAATTATGTTACAAAAATAAGACTGAACGCATTTTCTCCGTGTATTAAAATTTTGAACTCAAAACGATGCACAAATATATTGTGGAAATTGTTTTCAATATTATTTTTATCAATTATAATAATTATCATTATAAAAGTTTTCAGAAATCGCAAATATTTTATTTGTATAAATTATTTCAATTTAATTGAATTTATCATTTTAATTTTAAATTTAAAAATGATAAAAGTACTCAAAAATCGTCAACATTTGTCATTTTTATAAACTATTTGCCTTACGTACTATTACTGTGAATGTGTGTATTCGTATAAGGGGCGCTTCTATGCATAGTGTACAAACCTAGTCAAAAATTTTGACCAATGGTTAAGAGAGAACATGTGATTTCTTACATCTATCTGAGCGTAAACTTTTGAAGGTTGTTGTCGCGTTACAACTACCTTAAAAGCCCCTTTACTCGTGTTTCTGCAGAGGCTAGAGAATTTATGGCAGCTAGTCATCTACAATGAACTCAACCTGTCACATTGTTAAGGGCTTAGGACTTCCAGATGCAGACTTGGTCAGCTGCTACGCTACACAGCTACAGGTACCCAAAACTTGACTGAAACGTTTATTGAAGACCAACTAATTCTAATACAAATTTCCTTTAAGTTTAAACTTTTTAAAGAAAGCTTTTATTAGTAACGTAAAATTTTACTTTCTATATTTTTAACTCACTCTGAACTATTAAACAAAACACACATTTTTTATCAAAAATACATTTTTATCCATTTAAATGTGTATAAAGTTGAATAAATATCATGATTATAATTATGTTACACAAATAAGACTGAACGCATTTTCTCCGTGTATTAAAATTTTGAACTCAAAACGACGCACAAATATATTGTGGAAATTTTCTTAAATATTATTTTTATCAATGATAATAATTATTATCATTATAAAAGTTCTCAAAAATCGTCAATATTTTTCATTCTTATAAACTAATGGAATTTAAATGAATTTATAATCATGCAAAATCAAAGTTTAAGAAATAACTATTTTATAATTAAATACTAATAATAGAAACGCCACAGATTTAAAAATTACTTCTGATGTAGTTTTTTAAGAATTGAAACAATCTATATTTTCATTTCAATATTCAAGTCATTGTAAGAATTAAATAATTTTTTTTTCATTTTTAAATTATCTTCTAAGGACTCGAACTTGGCAACAATACAGTTTCCAAAGGAAAAAGTGGTATCAGGCATAAGCACCTGTGCCTAAAGGGCGTCGCGCTTAAATAGGATAAGTCACCGAGTTGAATGGCAGACTAATAACACTAAAACTGTCGTTTGGGTTGAACCTACTACTTCTATATAATTTAGTTCATACATCAAGAGAAAACTTCAAAGTATTTGAATGAGCACTAAAAATGATTTGTTTTACAAATAAAAAACACGTATTTATTTGTTTCCATCAGAGAACGACTTGGCGAACTCGCCGATCGAAAACTCCAAAGTGTAAATTTTTGGGCCACCCTATTACCCACTTGTGGTGATCGCGTGTGTAAAACCGCATTTTACGCACATTTGGCATAATATACTATTATATTTACAGATGAGCAACTTAAAACCGTTTTCTATCAAAAATTTTCAATTTCAAACGCTTTTAATTTTCATCTGTTGAAGTCTTCAAAACTGCATTTTAAAATTCTTCACATTGAAAATGTATGCTTAAGATTGAAGACCTAAAAGTAAAATACCTTTAAAGTAAAAGATTTTAGAATTACACATCGTAAATTGAATAATTTCATAATTGGAAAAGTTAAAAACTGAACGTAATATAAAAAAAAATGAAATCGAACTTATTTTAAACTGCGTTGTATCACGTGATATGAAATTTGGGATACTACAAGTAATTGGATAGATTTTTCTTTTAAAAATTCTTAAAATGCCTGGTCAAAAAATAAATTCACTGTCACTTCCCGATTTTCCCGGTGTCAAAAAATTCCCGATTTCCCGTTCCAGCGACCACCATGAGTAAGCATCGAATTTAGAAATCTTTCGCTTTAAGAGAATCATAATTTGAAGAAATTCAGCCCCGAAAGTTTGGAATTGAAAATTTTAACAAAAATTTGATTACCTTAAATTTGGAAATCATCAAAATTGGAATGATATCAAAATATGATTTTCTGAGTATAGTGCATATTAAAGAGTTTTCTCAAATTAGAAATTATCTCAATTTGAGAGACTTCAAGTCACCAAATTTTTTAAAGAATAATCTTTAAAAAATTGAAAATACAATTAAATACCATTGCAACGCATATTTCGTTTAAAAGAAAATTTTAATTTACTTTTAGCATCATACCTCATTATCTCGCGCGTAAAATTACTATATCCTTTTGTTGGTAAATTTTTGAATAGCTTTTTCTTGTGTTCGGAAAATAAAGAGAAGAGGAACGCTAATGAGCCATTTTTTCAACTTAAAGTGAGGTTTATAATTGGACAGAGTTATTATATTCGCGAAATGCTTCTTTCTGGGTCGTGCGTCACTTCTTCTTTTTTTCTCGAGGAAATAGGCACTCTTTGTTACGAGGATCATTTGATAAGTTTGGTAAAAAAGCAAGTAAATTTTTTTTCAAGTTTGCCTTTATTTCTTGAAATAGTAACCTTCGAAGGCTATACACTTAATTCAGCGAGATTCCAATTTTTTCATCCCTTCAGAAGAGTAAGATTTCTCGAGATTTGTGAAATACGCATTTACGGAATCGATCACTTCTTCAATGGACGAGAATCTCTTCTCAACGAGCCAGGTCTTCAAGTTGGGGAACAGAAAGAAGTCGCACGGAGCCAAGTCTGGAAAATCGGATGAATAAGGGATCAATTCGAAGCCCAGTTCGCGTATTTTTTCCATTGCGATTGCGGAGGTGTGAGCCGGCACGTTGTCATGATGAAAGAGCACTTTTTCTGCACTAATCGTGGTCGTTTTTTTAGAGCTGGGCTTTTAAACGGTCCAATAATGATGCATAGTAGGTTTCTGTTTTAGTTTTACCCTTCCCTATCTCAAAATACTACGGCCATCACCTTGCCAGCTGACAAAACAGTCTATGCCTTCTTTGCCTCACTTTCACCAGACAGTACCCACTGCTTTGACTGCTGCTTTGTCTCGGGTGTATAGTAGTTTAACCAGGTTTCGTCCATAGCTACGAATCGACGCAAAAGGTCCTGCGGATTCCGACTAAACTTCGCCAAACACTGCGCTGAAATGTCTTTTCGGTTGCGCTTTTGATCGAGAGTCAGAAATCGCGGCATCCATCTTGCACAGACCTTCTTGACCTTCAGTTTTTCGTACAAGTTGTTATTAAGTTATTGAGTGGAGATGCCTACAGCCTTAGAAATCTCACGCACCTTGATTCGGCGATCTTCCATAACCATACGATGATTTTTTTCCACCATATCCGATGTGGAGACCTCAATTGGGCGTCCAGAATGCGCTCTATCTTTAGTTGTGGTTCGGTCACGTTTAAATTCGTTTATCCAAAAATAAACGGTTTTCAACGAAGGAGCAGACTCCCCATGATCTTCTTCTAAATCGGCTTTGATCTGCGTGACCGTCCAATTCTTTAAATAAAAATGTTTTATCACTGCACGAAACTCTTCTTTCTCCATTTTTTCGAAAACTATTTACACGCTCACTTTAAACGTAAGTCAAATGCAAACTAATCGTCGGTGTTGGCTGAAGCTTGGTAGACGTTAGTTTGAAGAGTGCTATTTCTTGGTCGTATACTACAAAGTTCATTTTGTCGCCATCTATCGGGAAATCTACCTTACTTATCAAATAAACCTAGTACATTAGCTCTTTTCGATGAAGGGTTGGTGTGTACATATTTGAAAGTAAAAAACATTATGGAGAATTTGATATATCTTCGAAGCAACCTGTTGCTTCTCCAAGTCTTTCTTGATTAAAATCTGCTTCTCAAGTTCCGAAGATCATTCTTTTAACATGCAAAAATTGTTGAGTCGCTTTTTTTATTCTGATATTTAATTTCTAATTATTACCAAGCATTCTGATTTGAAAAAAAAAATTGTTAACAATTCATTTTTAGGTACCAGAAATTTTGGAAAAAGAAAAACTGAGTTTTAACAAACAGCGTGTCTACCTGACGGATGATTAAAATTTCTGGTCGTTTTTCGGTTTCTTCCCGGTCAATTTTTCATTCTTCCCGGCCGATTAATCATTTAATTATTTACAAACTGATATAAGCGCAATATTCATTTTCAAGACATCTTATACTTCCCAAAAGTAGTCAAAAAATATATTTTTTATGAAAAAGAAAATAATAAAAATACACTACCGCCAATTAATATGTGAACACTCAATTTTTAGTATTTACAATTGGTTAATTTTATAAATTCTGAGTTACAATTTTTTCTCTTGAATAGGTTAAAGGATATCTAAACTCTGAATAAAATTATAACAAGATGAAGTTATTTTGAAGTATTTTGAGAATCTATTGCAAAAATAGTTAAAATTGGAATGTTTTTCAAAATTTTAAGTAACACCCAAAATAATTACCATTTTTTTATGTTCTCGTGCTCATTTAAAACATAAATTTCTGTACAATCGCAGTAACTTGCTAGAATAATTATAAAAAAATCTTTTTTCATGATGCAAGCAGTTCAAGTTGAAACAACGAGCCTAGAAAAATTTAAATGTTATTTTCTGCTGAGAAACACATTTTTTTAAATATATGACATAAGTAATCACTAATTTTCTATAAAAATTGATCAAAATACACATTCATTTGATTTTTATTATTATTTTCGTACGAATGAGATGCCTTCCAATTTTCCCAACTTTTTTATTGCAGCTTCAACTTCTTGTACACTGCAAAAAAAAACAATTATTTTGATAAATTGCTGCGATTTTTTAGATATTTACATTTAAAAAGAGCACAAGCGCATTAAGAAATGCGTATAATTTCAGATTTTATTTAAAATTTAGAAAAACATTAAACATTACAATTTACACTATTTTTGCAATAGTTGCTTAAAAAATTGACAAAGTAACTTCACCCTGAGCTTGTTTTATTCAGAATTTAGATAACTTCCAACCTATTTGAGGGAAAAAAATTGAAACTCCGAATTAATAAAATCAACAAATTATTAAATGCTAACAAATGACTAAATACTAAGTGGAAATCATAATTTTGTAGATTTAAATATAGTTATTTGTATATTTGTGTTTTGCCTTCTACTTTAGAAGAAACTTGTAATTTTCATTCAATTTTAATTAACAAAAGCTCATTTTATTCCTTAAAAGATTCTTTACCATTTTTTTCGTTACGTTTTCATTGAAATAATCTTATTTAGATATTATGCGTACAATTATACTTAGTTATTCATTTTACGAATTAAACAATTCCTTAAGTAATATTCAATAAAAAAGTAACAAATAGAATTGTAAAGAATCTTTTAAGGTCTCTTTTCTAAAATTCTTCACAATTATTAATCGGCTTTTCTTGCCTATTTTATGTCAATTTGAAGATTCATTAATTTTGAGCTTGAATGTAGACACAGAACATCCCTAAAATATTGTTGAATGTTTAATTCTTAATAGATTTAATGCTTTCACGATGATTCATTATGATGAAAAGAGGTGTTTCGGGTTTCAATCGTGTGCAAAACT
>JAUMHM010086903.1:0-10676 GCA_032362435.1 Melikaiella ostensackeni
CCTCTGTTGCGAAACGTGCGAAAGCTCTGGGTGTTTCTGGCACCACAGAGTGTGCAGGCGCGCCATGTAACCCCTGCAAGCAGGTATGATGCTGGCATCGTAGCAATCCAGCAAGTCATCCCTGAGTCGATCCGTCCACTCAAGACATCATAGACCGTCTCGCCGATCCGTTATCGTGTCTCCATCCAAATTATCTGCAGCACCTCGAACTCTTGGGTGGTCGGCACTGCTTGCCGACCCATTGTTGGGTGCTCTGCGCGTTCGATCATTCTGAACCACATTCATAACTGGGTTTGGTTCATTCATAGTTGTTCCCACGAGAAGCAACGGAAAGGGTTCATCCACCCCTGCAGAGCCCCGCATGCAAGGGTAAGGCTGATACTCTAGGAGGTCGTCCGGTATCCCAGAGATACCGTTTGAGACATCACCCGTGTCATTCAGCTTTCGGCACGGTTGTTCACGCCTTAGCTTGGAGGTTTTATAGCTTTTCTTTGCAAAAAGTAGTCGCTTTGAATATGCTGATATCAAATAGCAGGACTGTAACATATATTGATTCTATTTGTTGTCACAGTAGCATATTCTTTGAACATGTCATGTTTTCCTTCCTGACGCATGCACCACATATCGACCACTAGTCCAAGCTGTCGTATTATTTCGAACCATTCACAAATCACGTGACGCTCCCAGGGGGGAAAGGGTTCATAAGAAGTGTCATTAAATGTCACGTTGGCGAGAGGGAGGTTTCACGACGCGTCATGTGACGCAAATTATTATACCGCGCTTCACCAAATAAGTTTGAAATTAACCAAAAATGGTCATTCTGGTAAAACAAAATGGACAAAAACAAGTTGTTTCAAGACTTGTTTGATAAATACGAGTTAGCATTTCCTGAAAGAAAGAAAGATCAAGTGCAAGATATGTGCACGACCTTTTGGAAACTCATAAAAATCAATAAAGATTTTCAACGTGTATATCAAGAAAAACTCGCTCAACTTGCGGTTAAACAAATTGAGAAAAAAAATTTTATGTTGGCTTTTTGGGGCAAGGTAAATTTTTGTGTGTGCTCCCTTAGATTGAATTAATGAAAAACCACTCACAACATTTGTATAAATTGACAATTGAGATGAACAGACAAATACTTATTGGTGGTAGATTGAATTCCACTGATTCGAGAGTAAATTACTAGATCACAGATTAAAATAGTGAGATTTCACTAATTTTTCAGTCAACTAATAAAATTCCTTATCAAAGTCAACTTGTCTCAACAATTCACGTGCGTACTCACACTGTAACCATCGAAAAACGTCTGGAATCAGTTTGGGAAGAAGAAAAATAGAGAAATGCTAAAACTGTTTTCTTCATCATATTGGAAATTCTGTAATTCCTGCTGCTAAGTAACTAAATTCAGTTCTTTCTATGTATAACAGAGTTATAATCGCCCCTGCCGCATACGGCCCTGCGGGACAAGACAGGGAGTGGGGAGAAGACCCGTACCGGGGTCTTGTCCCGAAGATTCTTACTGCCGTTGGTCAGTTTTCGCTTTGCCCTCCTAAAAGCTGGTTCTGTTACCTAGCTCCTCTCATCACTGGATACACCAAAAAGACAGCCAAATATTCAAACCTGGTTACGAGTTTCCACTTGTAAGTTTCCAATGAACCAACTTTGACTTGATACTCTCTTTCTATTGACTTTACCCGTTCTCAAAACTCCAAATCCATCCTATCCCTTAATTTCCGAGATCCCCTCTCACCTTCTAATAGTGATTAGTCGAACCCGATAGTAATGATAAAAAAGCCTGGTCGTGAATACAGATTTTGTTTGGATTTTAGGAAAGTTAATAAAATAACCAAGAAAGATTTATATCCTATTCCTATAATGTCAGAAATATTGGATGCACTGCGATCAGCGAAATACATGTCAAAAATAGACCTCCGTTCGGCATATCATCAGATACCGTTGGACGAGGAATCTAAACCAATAACAGCATTTATAGTCGCAGGCAAAGGAATGTATCAGTTTAGGAGAATGCCATTTGGCTTGACAAATGCGCCTGCAACATTCCAGCGCCTTATGGACAGAATAATAACACCAGAATTGAAACCTCATGTATTTTGCTATCTCGATGATATGATAATTGTTTAGAAAAATTTTGAAGAATATTTAAAGTATTTAGAAATTGTGTTAGATAAAATCCAGGACGCAGGTTTGACGATAGGATTGGATAAATGCGAATTCGGATGTGCCGAGATAAAGTATTCAGGATTTAAGTTAATGAGAAGGGTTAACAAATAGATGAAAATAAACTCGAATCTATTTTAAATTTTTCAAGACCCAAAACAATTAAACAAATTCAAAGATTGATAGGAATGACATCCTGGTACAGAAAATTCATCCCGAAATTCGCAGGGATTATAGAGCCCCTGCAAAAACTATTAGAAAAGGAAGTAAAGTGGGAGTGGAGTGAAAAACAGGAACAGGCATTTACGACTATTAAACACTAACAACAGCATTAATATTAGCCTGCCCTGACTTTGGAAGCCCATTTCAACTTTGAAACTGACGCAAGCGATACAGGATTAGGAACCGTATTAACACAAAATATGGTATAAACGGTGAAAAGTATGTAATAGCTTTTGCAAGTAGAAGTTTAAATGGGGCAGAAGGAAAATACTCAGCTTCAGAGAAAGAGTGTTTAGCCGTAGTCTGGGCAATCAGAAAATATAGACCATACTTAGAGAGATATTCATTTAAAGGCATTACTGACCATATTGCCTTGAAGGAGCTACATAATTTTAAAAAATGCAACAGGCAGATTACCAAGATGGGCTCTGGAATTACTTGAATATAACTCTGAGACTGTTTATGGAAAAGGAAATTTAAACCACGTCCCAGACGCTTTACAAAGGTCAAATGAAAATGAAGTGAAAATTTAAAGTATTTTAGCAAGTGTGATGGAAACTGAAGAAAAAGGTTCTAGAGATATCGAAGGTTATTGGTACAATAGTAAAATGCTACAAGTTAAAGATAGGCCGGAAGAAAATCCAACTTGGAGAATACGCGATAATCAATTATACTTTTATAGACCCGACCCTTTAAAATCAAGTTTAGCTTTAGACAGCAACCCGTGGAAATTAACAATACTAAAAAAATTACACGAACAAGTTTTTATTGAAATTCACGATAATAAACAAGCAGGTCATTTAGGTATGGAAAAAACTTATGCAAAAATTTCTGAAAATTATTTTTGACCTGGAATGTACTCTGAGACATTAAAACATGTAAATGAATGTGATATTTGCCAGAGAATAAAACCAAAGGTAAATAATCAAATAGGCTTAATGGAAAAAAGAATAATTGAAGAACCATGGACTGTAGTAGCATCAGACATGATGGGTTTTTCACCAATGACAAAGTCAAAAAATCAATATATTCTAGTCTTTATTGACATGTTTTCTAAATGGGTGGAGATAATTCTAGTTAAAAATAAATTAGCATCGACAATTGAAAACGAATTCCATAAACGTATAATTTCTAAATGGGGAACACCTAGAATTTTATTTACAGATAATGGAAAAGATTACGTAAACAAATCGATAATCAATTAAACTAAAACATTTGGTATTAGACACTCAAAAACTGCTTAATATCATGCGCAAGCGGATCCAACTGAAAGATGTAATAGATCAATCACAACGGCAATAAAAGCGTATTTAGACAAAGATCATAAAAAATGGGACGAAAATTTAGATGATTTACAATTTGCGTTAAATACAAGTTGTTACTTTTCAACAGGTTTTACACCAGCTTTTTTAAATTCAGAAAGAGAACTCGAACCAATTCGAATATTAAATAAAGACTTAGATAACAAAAGCGGAATTGAATTCCAAGAATCAGAAAAATGGCAGACGGAATGCACAAGTTAGAAATTATTAGAGAAGAAGTATTTTAAAATTTAGATATCGCAAATGAAACTCAATCCAAATATTACAATCTCAGGCGTAGGCCGATAAGTTTTGAAATTGGCGAACAAGTTCTATGAAGTGATAGAACATTATCAAAAAAAGGGGAAGGAGTAGCCAAAAAATTGAGTAAAAATTTTCAAGGACCATTTTTCATTAAAGCAAAGATTTCACCAACCATTTACGAGATAAAAACAAAAAATGGCAAATCATCAGGTAATTGGAATATTAAAGATATTGAGAAGTATAATGTTGAAAAATGATTAAAAATTTTTTCTTTTGAAATGGCATGCATGTGATAAATTGATTTCACACTTCTGAGACTTTACAAAAACATCTACACAACTGGTGACACAAAACAGAACAAACAGGAGGCATTGTTAAGCCACAAATGCAGACCAAAGAAGAGAAGAAGAAAGAAAGAAAAAAGAAGAAATCGACAGAAAGATGCACGAGGCAATAAAAAAATAAGGTATATATAATTAATAAAGGAAGCAAGAGGAGACAAGGAGGAAAACAGAGATATAGACAATGCCAGAGCCAGAAATCACCAGAACAAGCATAACGCGAGAATAAGGAAAAATAGTGGAAAATGAAAGATTGAAAAGGAGTCTACTATTTCAAGGAGACTGGGAAGGAATGATGAAATGGAGAAAGGAAGAAGAGGGGAACGCCAAGCAGAAAGAAAAAGTCAAATTATTGGAAGAAATATGGGAAAAAAGCAGAAAGCTACAGGAGAAGAAAAATAAAGAGAAAAAGGATTAATTATTTTTTCTTTGCATTTATATTAAAGTAAGTTTAGACATACTGTTCAGTTACTGTCAATCCGATAAATGTTAACAAAGTAGAAGCCTGAACAGCTCGATAGATTATAATAGGCATAGTATATTATTATACTTTCAATTTAAAGAATAGTATAATTAAGGGAAGAAAACTTCAAATCGTTAAAAAAAATGTCCTGTTTTTAGTTCATCGGTATCAATATTACAAGAAGATTGTAAAATTGACTTTATCTCGTTCGATAGATGCAGACTCGCATCTTACAATCATAGGCGTGGTTAAGCAATATAATGAACCAATTTGTTTTGTTTATTCTATTGTGAAAATAGTGATATGATGGACCCTACATTTATTAGTTATTATTAGTTTTAGAGGAAGGGTCAGTTCAGTTCTCGCCTTGCCCTCCTAAAAGCTGGTAGTGTTACCTAGCACCTCACATCACTGGCTACACTCAAAATACAGCCAAATATTTAAACCTGGTTACGAGTCTCCATCTGTAAGTTTCCAATAAACCAACTTTGACTTGATACTCTTTTTTTATTGACTTCACCCGTTCTCAAAACTCCAAATCCGTCCTATCCCTTAATTTGCGACATCCCCTCTCACATATGTATAAAATCATTTTTTATTCATCAGAAAAAAAGGGGAGTGAAAAAATATGTTGTCACGCGAGGGGAGGGGGTCAAAAAGTGTCACGCAGTGTCACGACCGGTGAGAAGGGAGTTCATTTTGACACAAAATGATATCACGTGATTTATGGATGATCCCTTTCAGGGTAATGGGTCACAATATGGTGCCTGGGAAGTGAATCACCTATCAAGTTTTTGTATGATTTGTGATGTTTTTTTATCAATACCTCTAATCTTGTCGCGATCGTCTCGTCAATGTGATGCATCAACGTAATACACAATATTTGCCTGAAATATTGGTACAATTGCCAGTGTCGGTCATTTTCTTTGAATAATAAATCCCCAACCATTAGTCCGAAATTCAATATAAACGACATCATCTGAGCTGCAGTAATTTTCAGTTTTTTGTGCGTCACGTGGATATTTGTGACAAGGGCGGGTCGATTTTCAGAGTCGTGGAATTTGTAAAATACAAGTCGATGATTTAATGTCTATAAATTAAAGTACTTTTTTTTATTCAAACAATGCAATACGATTTGGATAATTTCTATTCGGTATAAGCCTTCGAGGATGTCGTGCATTATATCGACCGATTTGTTTCGAGTGACATGAAAATTTACTAAACGATTGAAAATACACACATCTTTGATTACTGTTTCGGTGCTATTTCTCATTTCCAAGGCCGCTTCGTAATTTTCTTAATTTCGCAATTTTACGACATTCTGAACACATAGTTTTTTTGCTTCCGATTAACGTATCTTACAAAATCTAGAAAAAAAATTTTCAGAAAAACTTTCGATGAAACCTAAAATACCATTCAGGCCTAAATTGTCACTCTGAATAAAAATCACTTGGAAACAAGTAGTGATTTCTCGATTGCCGTTCATTTGCAAAGTTATACCTTCAGTATACAATTTCTCCAGAAGGATTACCATTTTCTCGAAAATTGTTTCTGTACTAAACTCATTAAGATCTTCGGCGTGGTAGAGTTGTAAAAGGGAAATATTGTTCAATTTTGATCAGTGCTCAGAAGCAAGTCAATCAACTGAAGCGTAAACGCCGTTAATTTTGTGCTTTTCTGCATTAGGGCCTAAATCATTGCCTGTTTCTAAAGCGTCCTCGTTAATGTACAATAGAAATATCAGTGAGGTACCTGCATTTTCAATAACATTCTGCCAAATTTCAGTTCGCACAACATTTGAAATTGTTCTGCGATTTTCAAGAAGCATTGCATAATAAGAGATGATTCCATCAGAAACGTTTGGCAATTAAAAAAATGTCATTAAAAATAAATCTAAGGGAATCATTTGCCCTGTGACAACAATCGATGTTTCTTCGCGTTTTTTTCTTGAAACTGTGGTTCGAATTCCACTTTTACTGATTTTATATACAAATTATTTGTTTCAAGGAAAGCCAAGCGCTTATGCTCTGTGTTTAGTTGAGAAAAGTTTCGTTAGAGAAATTCAAATTTCCCTTCAATAATATCGACTTTGTCTACTTTTGAATTCAATACTATTAAGATTTTCAGACTATTCATGAACTCGCTATTTAAAAACTGGTCAAATCCATTGACAAACTTTTGTATTTGAGAACGATTCGAAGAAGAATCGGAATTAAACTTTGATATCAACAAAAGTGCGTTTTCCAGCAATGTTGTCATAGACAAATTCGATAATATTTCGGAGAAAATATCGGAAATATTCGGTGATTTCGCATTGCTACTTAATTTCTCTGATTTTTTTTCTTTTAGGTTTTCGAGACTCGAATCATCATTTATGCCAGTGGCAGAACTGTTAATGCTTTTACCTTCACTGATATTTTGATTACCAAATTCTTTTCCACTTTCTGAATAGTCTTCGAAAGGCAAGGATTTGTTATCATCAGTTACTATAGTTTCGTACTTCGATTTCGTTTGGAATATTTCAATTTAATATAAGCTTATGAACTTTTCAAACTCGAAAATGCTCTGTTGCATCGATCTACGTCACACGCGAAAACCAGAAACACTTACGTTTATAATGCTGTATTCAATTTTCAAGTGTGTTTTCAATTTTCCAGAGGAAAATGATTTGTTGCACATATGACATTTGAACAGCTTCAGCATTGTCACATATATTCAGACACCACAAAGTTGCAATTGAACTTGAAACGTAAATTGCAGAATGAACCTAATTCTAGAAAACAATCTTAAACTCTAATACTTTCCATTCCTATTACTGATAATCATTGGACGATTCAAACAGAATATGACGCGACGTTCAAAGTAACTACAAAAAAAAACAAAAGGACGTTCCAAACAAACGTTAATTCATAGTGATGTGGTCAAAAGAGTAAAGTTCACAGTATTGTCCTGATCCATGGAAAACGAACTTTGGGATACGGAATCACACAGTACTCGAAAAATGAAAAACAAAAGAAGTATTTCGATGAAATTTTTCTCCGAACAATCGACGCGTTGGTGCTGCATTTGCATTTTTGGGGAAACTCGATTTCATAGGGGCGTTGTATGAATTCCCGGACAGGCCTTGAATCGCTCGGGTATTGAGCGTTTAACGCATAAAAGGTCTTGAAACAGAAGTCCACGCCTTTCATCAAATCTGAACATTCGTATTTGACGTTGTTCACACATACATATACAGCTGTGATGTTTCCGGTTGATCCAACGGCTATAATGATTAGCTGTTGAGTAGTGTCAAATTTTCTAAGCTTGTCCAAACGTTTTTCCCAAGTCGGCTCGAAATCAGCAATAGTCTGTTGGATCAAAATTCAGCTGTATGATTAAATGAATGAATAAATTGATTAATGAATGAATAAATGAATGGACATTATTGAATTAATGAATCAATGAATTAATAAAACCAATGAATAAATAAATGTATCAGTAAAAGATGAATTGATTATGAGTGAATGAATGAATTATTTTTTGAATTGAATTCATCATAAACATGTGAATTAAGGTAATAAATGAATGAATGAAAGAATGAATTATTCAAAACAATTGGTGAACGAATACACAGAATAATTAATTCAAGAAATTAAATAAATGAATGGATTAGTGAATCATGCATTTAATATGAATAAATGAATGAAATAATTTTTTAATTTTATAAATAATGAATGTATTAACCAATGGAACGAGTGCATATATTAGAAAAAAATGAACTTATAAATGAAATCATTAATTATTTAAATAATTCATCGATCAAATAAATGAATATTTATGAATGGATGAACGATGTACAAAAAATTATGCCCCAAAAAAGCACATCATAGTTGAATACTTATCTAGCACTCATCAAATAAAATGAAATTTCGCAATGAATGCTATTAACAGATTCCTAAATAAACTATGTCACTCCACTCTTTCATTTTCCCAATCAATAACAATATAATGCTTCCAGTTGCTCTTCAAATATCTGAAAGTACAATCAATTCATTCCATAGTATTTCACTTAACTTTAGTTTTATGATTTATATTTGTTTTCCTTAATTTTCAAAAGAAAGAATGCTTTTATGTTTACATAAGAATACAGAGAATTATTTTCATTCGCATTGTGAATATTTTTTCCCAACTTTGTATCTTAAAAAAATATGATTTTGACAAAAGCAAAGAAAAACAAAAATATTATAGTATATTCCACTGGAACTCGATAAGTGAAGCTTTCTGCTATTTCTGGTTTGTTGGCTCTCCAACCTTCAGGTTGTTTCTTGCTTCTTGCACGGATCATAGTCGATTTGAACAGATAAGGCTGTACAGAGAGAACCAACATCTCATCTGGAACGTCTGTAAATATTTCAGAGATTTTTTTTGTATTTCACTTGTATTTCATAAGATTTACTCACTTTCCAAGCTCAAGAAGTCTTCGCAAACTTCTAGTAATGTAGTGTTCTTCACATTCGGCTGTGGCTCTTGCTTCTCGTTGTCTTGTTCTTCCTTTCGATTAATCCATTTCTTCAAATTTGTGCAGTTCTCGTAGAGTTTTCCGTTGGCATTTTTTTTGGACTTGCTACGACTGTGATAATGAGATGGATCTTCATATGTTACGACAGCTCCAACTTCTTTAGCCCAAAACTCGAATGCGTCTTTTTTGATTCTAAACGAAAAATGTTCACATTATTGTATATTCATTATTATGAAGGTCATTAACAATGTATTCCTTACGACATGGAGTTTTTCATCAAATGTCCGATAATCATTCCGCACAGTTTCTTCCTGTCTTTTTCATTGAACGTCTTTCCTTTCATTAATGTTTTGCCAATAATGGTTCTCTTTAGCATGGTTTCAGGCATCTGAAAGAAATACAAAGAAACTGTCTCGATAGGTTCATGACTCATAATTTTTTTTTTCTTGATAAAATAAATTTTATATGGCCAGCAGGGTTATTTGCAGAGTTTGAAATGACGCCCGAAGGGAAATCATTGAAGACATTTACCACTAGATTTCCAATGTCAACATTACTTTCTCAATTCTCACAGGTAACCTTGAAAGATACAAAAATTGTTATTTTATATTTTTCCATTCATTAAGGTATTTTGAACTAACATCGATTGAAGAATTTTCATTTCGCTTGGATTCGCGAAGTGAAACGAATTGATAACAATCCTTAACGTCCGGAATGAGATCAGAAATCTCGATCTGCTCCAAGAGGAACAATTTTTAAAGAGTAATTTGTTTTTTCGCAAATAAAACAAAAGTAAACTATTTGTTCTTGGTTGCAAAACATGTAGCACAATTCCAAAAAATGGAACTGAATTAAAATTTCTTCAAGAAAATATTTACCTTCGAATTTTCGAATGTACTCTGAAAATTGAAATTTTTCGAGAAATTATTGAATTCCTTCCTCCATCTCTGAATCTACGAAGTATGTTCTACTTTGATACAAAAAACAATAAATATTTGAAATATCCAGTAATTTCAATGAGTTTCTGAACTAGAATGAGGTGATGTTATTATTGTTCTTGGTCGCAAAACGTGTAGCGCAATTCCAGAAAATTCAATTGACTAAAAAATTCCTGTGAGAAAATAATTATCGTTGAATTTTTGAATGTACTTCGAAAATTGGAATTTTTCAAAAATTCATTCAATTTCTTCCTCCATCTCTGAATCTACGAACTTCATTCTGCTTTGATACAAAAAACAATAAATATTTGGAATATCCAGTAATTTCAATGCGTTTCTGAACGAGAATCAGGTTATGTTATATTTGTTCTTGGTAGCGAAACGTGTAGCACAATTCCAGAAAATTCAATTGACTAAAAAATTCCTGTGAGAAAATAATTATCGTTGAATTTTTGAATGTACTTCGAA
>JAUMHM010086904.1:0-10676 GCA_032362435.1 Melikaiella ostensackeni
TCCCGAGACAAAGAGGCAATCTTCCGAGTGGCACACGACGGCGTCTCCTCGCCCAAAAAAGGGAAGAATGAGCAAATTATTATTATTATTATTATTATTATTATTATTATTATTATCATTAATATTCTCCCAGAATAATGCTGGAAAATAGCAGTTTTTTCAAAAATTTTCCACTTTTCGTCCAATTTCGAATTGAAGTGAGGTAAATAATTACCTGAGGCTAACAAAATTATTTGTTTGAACAATGATTTATCATTTTTAATAATATTCAATCTGAATAATGCTACAAATTGGTGGTTTTTTTCTGAATTTTTTAACGATTTGTGTACTTTTTGATTAGAGTCAAGTGATAATCAAATCAGGTTAACAAAAATAATTGTTCAAACAATTTATCACTACTGTTAATAATATTCTCTTTACTAAATGATAGAAAATTGCGGTTTTTTTTCCGAAATTTTTGACTATTTGTCTACCTTTCACTTGGAGTGACAAAATAAATAATTTAAGTCAACAAAAATAATTGTTTAATTTAATTGATTGTTTAACTTTGCTTCGCCTTTTTACGAACAAATAATAAATTAACATTAAAGTGAATCATATTTCAAACAATCTCTTCCTCCTTCGTGAACAATTTTTTTTCCGAAAGAAAACAAATATTTGGAGTATGCTTCAAATTTCCTACATGGCTCATATTAAGTATTACTTTTCCTCGAACTAGGTAATTATTGAAAGACTTCGGTAAGGTGAGCTCATTTCCGTAAATTCAGAGATGCAGCAATTGTCTGAAAACTTGTTTCTGCACCTTTTTCATGTTATACCTGGATAAAAGGTATACCTGAGTTCAGGAAATATTGCCTTGCTTTGTGAAGGATCTTCACAATCTGTCAAGATTTTGAGTCAGTTTTCCATTCTGAGTTCGACTGCAAATATTTGGCGTGGATAGCTATGGCTGCGCGGTTAGATATCGAACGCAAATCACGTGAAAAAAATATATAATTGATTATATGGATCGGGAAATTACCGAAAGTAGATTACCATCGAACTTACAAGTGCTCCGGGTTTTCCTTAATAATTATCGTGATTTAAAACTCAGTGTACCAGAGAGTGCTGTTTTAGTGTTGAACAAAGTGAAACATTTCTGGACCAAAGCACGCTCACCTGTGCAAAGTGACCAACGCTGTTTGAAAAAAATAAAAGATTCATTTGGAAAATGGCACATTCTTAAGAAGAATTCACATCGTCAGTCAGAAGCGCAAGAAACGAATGAGAACAATTTCAAACAGTTACTGAGTGAACTGTTTGATATAGCCTTAGCAGACGTATTTTCTCATGCTGATGTTTTTGGAGAAGATGAACCATCCATTCATGAGATTTTCACAAAGAATATCGACGATTTCATCTCGTGAAATCAAAACAGTTTTTTATTCACTTTCAAATGAATACATTCTTTTTCAGCAAAGACGCGAATCTTCGGAAAACTGATGTAGAATATCAGCAAGGTACAACTGCAGTCAGGAAATTGAAAGTGGTCAACGACGTAGCAGAACGAGGTATAAAATTGATATCTGACTTTAATTCTCTTCACGTGACGCGAACACGTTACATTTGAAATCTCGCGAGGATTTTACGAAGTTTTACTTTTTAAAGGATGAAGTCTGAGAATCAGGGAGGCTAGCTTCCTGTTTCTCAGAATTCATTTTACTCCGGGCACAAGACAGTCAATCAGATCTGTCATGCGTGGAGAGAGCGACATTGCGGTAATAACTGTTCTTAGATTTCTTTACGGTACTTTTTCCGCTTCCAAAGACTGATCGTAAAAAAACTATAAAAAAAGAACGTATCCATTCACCTTCTCTACGAGATGTTCGCGCCTAAACCCTCCTCATCCATTGGTTGGGGAAATACTCGGAAAGCGACAGGAATGAAAAGTATAACGACAATATCAAAGCAAAAACAAAACAAAAAGAAAAACGGAAACGCAATAAACAGTATTAAAATAAAAGAAACAGCAGATCATAGTATTGGAAAGAGGGTATAATGAAGATCAGCGGTATGAGACGGGAGACGGGAAGAACCGACCTATCGCGGTTCGGCGACAACCTTACGGGCCTAATAGCAAAATGTCCTATCAACCATAAAAAAAATATTCGAGTGAAGGGAATGACTACCTCACAACAATTCTAGAGAATAGAAAAAAAAATAAAAGAAAAGTCCTCAGAGTGACGCTCTAGTGAGGCTCTTTCCATCTGACTCCATTCGGCCAAGGAATTCTCGTCCAACATATGTGTATTATTATTAATTTTTTTTATTATTATACCGTGGCGCGTATGTTCTATTGCAAGAAAAAAAAATTCAGCCGACTTCAGATCAGGATGATTCCACTACAACTTTCCGTTGAGCCGCTGCGCCATGTGGATTTTGTGGAGCTCTTCTTCCACCATCCGAGGATCCTCTATCAGCTTCAGGCCCGGAGGGAGCTCCGCCCTGTCGGACTGCACCACGTCGGACCTCAAGAGTCGGCTACGATTAGGACACGTCGCCTTCGTGTGCCCTCTCTCCCCGCAACCGTAACAATGGATCAACCCAGTGCCGAAGTCGGGGCATTCCTGTCTCTTATTCCCTGGCTTCCGGCAGATGAAGCACCGCCACGGCATTGGACCAGAGTAGGGTTTCAGCTGCGGCGCGCCATCAAGCAGCCAACCCCAGCGGTCATCGAACTGGCTCCGTGATTCAAATAGCTGAGTCTCCCTCGGGGCCTGGGACGGATGGACCACGGATGGTTTCCGAAGAAGCTCCGCTCTTCCCTTCTTTGCCGGTTCAGCAGTTGGTTCGAGGACCTCGGGCCGCCGACGAACGGGCCGGGCTTCCTCTCAATGATTGGCCGCTGGGCCTGGCTGGTAGTCGGTGGTTCAATTGTGACGGCTTCCTCGGTATCTGCAGGCGACACGACCCCCCTTCCCCCTTCTTAGTCGACCGTAGGTACTCCTGGTAGACCCTCATTCAGTGGCCTTGTGATTGAGGTCTACCAGAGGTGCTTGTTCCTGGGTCACCTCCGTCTACACCCGGAATCGGCCGGATGGCTTATACTCTTCCCCCCCCTGACGATGAGTAGAGATATCTCAGTTCGGTGGGGATCGAAGGGTCCTTCCTGTAGTGAACACCCTGAAACAATAGGGATTTGGATCTATAAATCGGGCTGTAGTCTAGTCTGATGCTATCAAAGGCTTTAAATTCTTCACATATCCTCACCGATAAATCTACCCTTGTAATCTACGAGCGTGGAAACCACCGGAGAGAGTCGACGTTTAATCTGAAAAGGGCCCTCGAGCCTTCGAAACAACTCGTCCGCGAGGTTATCTGCCTTCTTTGGTAGTTTTCGGTTCGGTCGAAGAACTAGGTCACCCACTCCAAAACTCCTATCGCGTTTCTCAACGTTGTAGTATTCAGCTAGATAAACATAGGCCTTGTCCAAGTTTCGGCGAATTAAGTCTCACAATCGATCCAACCTAGTAACTCTTTGCCTCCATTTCTCGGGTCGGGGCTTATAATGCTGATTGCCCGAATCGAGTGTCCTTCGCAAAGATCGATAGAGCTGAGAGTTGCGGCCGAAATTTGAGAACGCTGGAGAAACTTTTAGTATGCCATGAACCGCAGTGTTATAGGCGAACCTAAACTCGGGCCAATGCAAGTCCCAATCTCTATGACGTCTCCGGCTACCACGGTCCATGGTTGTTTCACGACACATTGACTCATCATGCCAATCGGGTTTGGCCGGTGCCGATAAAGCTTTCCGTTTTCTATTTTCCAATAGGGAAAGATCTTCGGTTTATCCTGAACCGCATGCAACCGTCGCAAATACCACGAATCCTCAGTCTCACCTATGCTAGCCAATGGAATCTCCTCGTCCTCTGTCATTCGCGATAATGCATCTGGGACATGGTGTAACGCACTTGTCCTATGAATTATGTCGAACCCATAGCCCTGGAGTTCTAGATCCCATCTAGCAAGACGCCCAGTAGGATTACATAAGTCATTAAGCCAGCGAAGACTACTATGATCATTGATTACTCCGAAATGGAATCCTTCTAGGTACTCTCGAAATTTACGTATACCCCAAACAACGGCCAGACACTTACGTTCCGTTACCGTAAAATTTCTTTCTGCCGACGATAAAATGCTGCTTGCGTAAGCAATAACCCGTTCTTCCTCATTTTGCTTTTGTGTCAGAACATCCTACATCCTTGAATGAGGGGTACGCGAGTATAGGTGCACTGGTTAAGACCTTTTTGAGAGAGTCAAACGATTCCTGTTTTCTTCCCCTCAATGCCATTTAACGCCGTTTCTAAATAATCTCGTCAGTGGCTCAGCGACAGTTGCAAATTCCGGTATGAATTCCGGATACCATGAAGCCATTCCAATAAATCTCCGTAATTCCTTCACCGTTTTCGGAGCCGGATACGAGATTATTGGTTTCACTTTACCTAGATTTACTTTAAGACCCTCTTTGTTAACCACAAATCCCAGATATTTCACTCCCGAAGAACAGAACTCGCTTTTATTGTGATTTATCGTTAACCCTGCTTCAGCCACCCTAATGAGATCCTCTCCTCAGCCAACCATTGTTTTATAGGGTAATGATTACCGTTGGAGTCGGGCATAAAAACGATCAAAGACTTCGAAGCGAATATCATGTCGAAATTTCACTGACCATCTAGACTCAATATCAATTCCGTGTCTAGATTAGTGGCTACCCTAACTTCACATGTTCACGTGATACCCCCAATAGTTATAGGTAAATTTACTCTTCCGATAATAACATCCGTTGAACCCTTGGCTACTACTATACGCGACTTCGTAGTACTATCTAATAGTCTCCCAGAAGCCTTCGCAATCATTTCCCAGGTCGATTTCCTAATCAATGTTCGAGCTGACCCGTTATTGATTAACGTGTCTACCGGAACAGAGTCGATTACAGCGGTCACATGTATCCTGTTGGCTATTTCGGTCGATTCTACAATCCCGTTGATCAAATTCACCTCCGTTATTTCCTCTTGGATCACCTTGATTCTCTCAAGGTCCTTGGTAACCAAATTGGGAAGGCTCTGCTTAAAATCCATCAAGTCACATGCAGAACTAGGAGGGAAAATGTCGGGGTCTTGAGATCTGTGTACCTGAGCTTCTACTATTAATTCTTCGGACAGAAACTCGCTAGCTACATTGATTCCATCGAAATCACCATGTTTCGGTTGTTCGTCGTAATCTAAGTTTACTGGTATAAAATGTCCTTTAGGTTCTGGAGGGTCCGTCGAAATTGGTTTTGAATCGTACCAATTTCGGGGACTAGAGTTTATCGTGTTTTCCGTGTGCCTAATAGCATTTCAGTTTCGGGTCTCGAATAGGCAGTACAAACTATCATCACTGCGTTTTCGATACTCAAAATATTGGTTTTATCATCCGGCATACCCATATAATTTTCTGGAGGCATACTTACGCCCCTAAAACTCTTCATATCAGTAATGGCCTGTACTGTCATAACATTACCGGGACTCAAGTTTACCGTAATTGATTGAGGATATAAGTTACCGGTCTCGGAGGGTGGAGAGGAAGTGCAGACCGAGCTCACTGCTTCTTCACCTCCTTTCCCGAGCACTTCGGGCAAGTCCTAATCGTGTAGCCTTACATTTTGCATGAAAAGCAGACCAATTTCCTGGAAGAGGCACAACGTTTTTGGAAGTGACCAGGCTGTTTGCAGTTAAAGCAGACAATCTAGTTTGGGTCCTTCATGCCGGGGTGGGGCGTACTGTTTTCAGCAGAAGCAGTAAAACTCCGCTGACCACCCTCCTCCTTAGAGGTACCCTGCTGGGTTGATTTGGAACCCTCTTTGGCTTTGCCCTTTCCCTTCGGCTGCTGGTTCGACTGCTGCTTATTCTGATTATTCGTGATTGTCGATAACGCCGAAACTTTACCGACTTATTCCTTATTCGCGGCGGTTGGGTTCTTTTTGTTGTTTCGGAGATGGCTTGTAGGCGACCTCCGGAAGAAAGGAGTCTTCTGGCAAGGGGGGGGCGGTTTATGTAATCGTTTTCTACGCCACGAGTGCTCCCAGCCTCTACCTATCGCCGCGAATTGATCGAAGGATCTAAAATCCGAACGGCAAATTACATCATATTGTTTGGGTAAAAGACCCTTATACGCATAGTCTAGTTGTTCTGTTATAGGCATTTCATCATTCAATTAACCCATAAGACCCTGTAAGAACGTTAGATAGTCCTCGATACTTTCGTCTGAGCCTTGCGTACGAGTTTAAATTTGATCTCGGATACTATTTTGAGCGTCATCATTGCTAAATCATTTTTTGAAATATGGTTCGTATTGAGCCCAAGTATCCCAACGCTTCAAGCGCTTTACGTTGCGAAACCATTTACTCGCAACTCCTTTCAATATTTTCGACATTAGTCTTAAGAAGCTCGCTATCTGTCACAAAAGTGACGCCTCGACAGTCTTCTAAATCTATTAGATAGCCCTCTACGCTCAAACTTGGACTGCCATCAAAATTAATATTCCACTTGTTTAAAATTTTTTCGAGATCTATAGGTCTATTATCTACTCTACTGAGATCATTAAAAAAATTTTCTCTAGTGTTCGGTCTACCGGTTTTTCTATCGTCAGTAGGTTTACGATCTTTATTACTGTAGCGGTTATAATATTTCTCGCGGTTATCAAACCTTTCACGATTTTGTTCGGCTTCTCTGAGTTCCTTCTCGTAACGTACGAACTTTTCAGATTCAACTAACCGGCGATCACATTCAGATTGTTTATCATAAACTCGATCACCAGTCAAGTTGAATCTTGAATCTACAGGATTGGGGACAATTCTCCGTTTAGGTAGTGATTGTCTGTGAACCTCGGGGTCTTTTGTGAAGGGTTTCTCGATAGGGGTTCGAATTTGCTTGTTTGGAGGTTTCGGTTTCTCTTTTTGCGGTCTAATCGTGTTTTCAAATGAATTAAATAGCGAGTTGTCAGCATTGTTTGAAGTTTGCAAGAGCATAAAAGTGCTGTTAGCTGTACATTGGTAGCACGTAACTCATTGCCAGCTCTGTCGGATTGGGAAACCTAGAGGGGACAACTCTCGGAGATGGGGTACCGGCTCGCCTAGTCGCGAAAGTAACCTGGCTATTTGTGCCATCGGATGCTGCGTTTGCCGTGGTTGTAATGTTCTTATACACCGCCGTCTCGTTAGCCGTGACGGTGGCAGGAGTGCGAACCGATACCGTAACTATTCTCCAAGGTTAGACCTCCTCCTGACTACTCTCATCCTCCTCCAAGTCATACTTAATATTCACATCGCGATGGGTTGCATTTGAGGTTAGGTTCGAGTCCGAAGAACGATACGAGATTTTTCAGAGCCTAAAAATATATCTATGTAACCTATCGCATTTTTCGGCGCGAGTGCCAAGTTTGTTTAAGTCGGCAAGGTCGAGGGCCGCATCAATATCTGCCTCTGATAATCCAAAAAGCTATATAATAACCGCGTCCGCCGTCAAAAACAACAAAAATTCCCAATGGAGTGACATTTTAACGAATCTCCAAATCTCAAGTCCGAATGAAAGTTTTTTAGTTGAAACAATTTATCACGCTTATTTTTTGTCAAAAACTATTTTCAGAATTCGACTGAATCTTGAAAGCTTCAAAGTTCGAGGGCCGTTTTTAAGTTCGTTGATTTAAAGTTCATTGAATGATGACCGGACCTCTTGTCATTGCGCGACAAGGAATGTGAAAACGATAACTTCCCAAAATTGACCATTCGTTACGAGAAAAAAGAAATAATTTTCACGCCACAGAATTGTGTTGTTTATTGAAGTTTGTGGAAGGGCGAAATTGCTCGGTTATCTTGTAACAATCTTTCATAAGGTTATTTTTTTTTCTCTTTAAAATTTCAGATGAAAAACTAGGCAGTTCAAGTCACTCATATTTCAAACCCACCTCAAGAAGAGATCATATATACAGATATACAAGAAGAAATCATGACAATTAGAAATCAATATATATATATATATACATAACAATGTGTGGTAATCAATTGAATATTTCAATACAATTTTACAAATCAATGTTTCGTGAACCTTGAAAAAAATAATTACAAGTGTTAATATGAAGCTCATATGTAATTATTTCGAAATCTGGCGCTTCGATCAGCCTGGATGCAGTTAAGTTCACGAACTATTGGATATTCAATTGGTTCACCAAATTTTGCAAAATTTACATATAATTGATAATAACAATTTGTATCCTCTATCGAAATGATTTTAAAATTTCAACTAGTTTGAAAAATTTTCAAAAGGAAGCCTTTTTTAAAGACTCTCGACATTTTTTTCCGTTTAAACCTTCAATCTTCATGTCCCCTCTGGTAAATATAGGTCTCATGCAAAAAAACTATAAGTTATTTCAATTGAGGTTGGGAACAGTTGGGCGCCATTCCTATAAGGGTATTTTTTGCCCGTAGGAATACACCTTATATGCTGTCGAATTCTAGTACCAAATTCCGTAGAAAAAAAATCAAAAGCAAGCGAAGAAAATTCTAAAAATCATTTCCTATTGAAATTTTCTCTATTAGTTCCATTTCCTACTGAGTTCCCGAAAAAAAGAAGGGGAGAACAATGACTAGGTTAACTCGTAGGGAAGAAGGGTTTTTCAAACCTGAAAAAAATTTTCAGACCACATGTTCTTGAGTAGCAAGGGAGAGATCCCATATACTTAAAATTTAAAGAACATTTCTACGTTTCCATAGCATATAAATTCAAACAGTGAGATTCTAATACGTTCTTTACGAATCCTAATTGAAATTAATCTAAAATCCCTATATTCATTTCTAAGTCCGTACATTCACTGATCAGAACCTTGAAATTAGTGACAAAATTTGATATTTGTACCGAAGTTTACTACGCGTCGAACCCGTGACGACACTACCGACAGAGGAGTACGTAAATTAAAGGTCGAAGCCGCGGAAAAATAGCCCACAATCTTAGCATTTGAGTCGTGTTCGATTCCCAGAATCTTAATATCTACACACAAAAAAAGAGAAATCACCGACAAGGAGGCGTGACGCGAATACGTTACATTTGAAGTCTCGCGAGGATTTTACGAAGTTTTACTTTTTGAAGGATGAAGTCTGAGAATCAGCGAGACTAGCGAGACTCCTGTTTCTCAGAATTTATTAAACTCCGGGCACAAAATAGTCGATCGGCACTTAAGAGGTTTCGCCGATCGTTTTGGCGGCATCACTGGATTTTCTGATCTACAATATCCACCAAAACCGTCGAACCAATGAGCGTGTACCATTCGCCCGGGCCCGCGTCGTCCACCAATGGCGGCATCGTGAACTCCGTCGTGATCACCATCCTGGAGGAAAGCGTCACAATTTTTCTGGCGGCAAAACATGTAAAAGTGCATAATTAATGAAAGAACCCCACGGGTCCGAGTGAGTTACTTTTTATCTTATGTTTTCTGCACTCAGAACCCTTAGATAGGAACTTATAAAAGGGTTAAACTTCTGGCACAATTTCACCAAGTCCTGACGTCATTCGTCCTCTCTGGAGCTTCCGGTAGAGAAACTTTGAGAAAGATAGAGAAAGCCTATGATTGGTGGATCGATCCTTTCCCATGTGTGCCGTGAATGGTGCTCCATCCTGTTTCGCAAAACATGGCGTATTTTATGTCCGATCCATGGGACAGGCAGAGACCAAGCTCCTCGGGCCTCATTCTCGTGCCACGTGATTGGCGTTAGTTCGTGCCTCGACCGACATGGCGGTAAGCGTGTGAAGGCTTATGGGACAGAGAAAGACAAGTCGTCTGCGAAGTCATCCTCTCTCTTTCTATCCTGTGGTAGGACCGCCCCGGTGCCTTGAGGACGATGCGTTGTTGACTGTTGCTACTCCGTTGACATCGTCGCTCTTGTACGGAAGTATACGATAAAAAAGAAACAACGAATAAATAAATACTCTTTTGACGTGCCGAAAGTGCCCTCTGAAAGTTTGACCCTCGCTCCGAATCCCAAGCGAGAAGAGTTTGGAAGGGCAAGTTTCGGTGCCGGCAAGAGGAGTTGTGTTCACTAATCTTAAAGTGACGGGTAAAACTTTACCCTGTCACAATATGTATATTATCATCAACAAGACGTGTTTTTTCTAAGCGTGGAGGGGGGGGGCTGATATTAAAATACGTGCAATTCTACATTTTTCTTTTACTCTTTGCAATAAACTTCCAAATTCACTTAAAACATTGTATTCTATTTCAAGAATGATTTTTTTTAGGTTCAATTATTATTTTTTCATGACTAAAAAGGCAAAACAAAGTTAAACATTTTGGAAAAAACTGCAACTTTCTATCACTTATCTAAAAAAAATAGTTATAAACAATAATAAATTGTTTGAACAACTATTTTTGTTAATTTAAATGTATTATTACCTCACTATATGAAATGTGGACAAAAAGTTGAAAATTTCAGAAGAAAACGGCAATTATCTAGCATAACTATAAGAGCAGATAGTTTTATACAATAATAATTTAATTTGAAATATTGATGTTATTTCATCGACCAGGGTATTTAATTAATTAATATTTTGATGTTCTTATATCGATTACTGGTCAAATTGATTTTCGGAGAAATGAGAAAAAATCTA
>JAUMHM010086905.1:0-10676 GCA_032362435.1 Melikaiella ostensackeni
TAAACGTGTGCAAGCTTGCTTTAAATGAATACAGTATGTAAATATAACCATAACCACGGTCGTCGCGAAGGTTTCAATTCTAGGAGGGGGGGGGGGGGGGTAATTTTAATCGGAATACCGACTCAATTAAGAATTTGCCGACTGAATACATTTCATTAGGTTATAAAAAAGAGAGATTTCAATTAAAAAAGGCCGTCGAATTGCCGAGTTATATCTTTACATTTTCCCGAGATAGAAATGATAATTTTCTTCTATTTAAATCAAAGAGCTTTGAATTAATTGGCATTTTCGGAAAATGAAACCTTGAAAAATACAGAGTTACACATTTACAATAAAATGCCGAATTTTTTAAACAAGGAAATATATTGGTATGAAAATCCAAATTCACTTCTCATTCTTTAACATTTGTTACCTAAAAATGTTTAAAAATTGACGATTTTATCTAAAATTACCAAAATTCCTTGTACGTTGCTTGAGTTTATTAATGAAATGTCCTAGAATTGACGACTTTCAAAAGTTTGGGGGGGTGTCACACCCCCTACACTCCCCTCGCTACGCCCCTGACCATAACAGTCAAATTTCAAAATCGAGGGACATCATTTTAAAGCGTATAACTTTGTTTTGATTGAATGAAATACAGATGTTCTTGAATGAGCGTGATTCTGATTCAGTTAGCTTGAAATTCATACTGTGTTTTATAATTTTATCTCAAACCACCATAGTTTTTAAGTATAAAAAGCTTCAGAAAATATGTTTCGAGACAAGCTGACTTCATTAGAAATCGAACATTCCAACTTTAATTACTTTCGAACTCGAGTACTTATTTATTTTAAACTATTCTTACAGCATAAATAACACTATAGTGGATAACCCCAACACAGAAATTCCTTTTTAATTTACAAAACTTACTTACATATCTTTGAGGGTCATAAAAAACAGAGGCTCTAGACATATGTCCACATATAACGTAGAAATATAAATTATATATATATATATATAATTGAAAAAATTGGTCAAACAACCACCGCAGGGTCCCACTGGGAGCGACTGCCATCCATGAAAATGACATGTAAAACAGGCATATGCCTAAATAAATTGATGAAAGTTCTCCTTCTCTTTGGGCAAAAGAAACTTTATTATCTCTAAAATCAAGTCCAGATGACAAACAGAATATATATACTACTTAAACACTTCTGAAGGAACTGTGTGTGATAGATAAAGAAGATATGAATAATTTCGAGAGCGAGAATCTTCCCCTCTCCACTGAATTGTGAATAATCTATAAAACCAGTCGTGTTTCACAAAATTCTTCCAAAATAAGTCTTGAGTTTTCTATCGTTATCTTAACTCCTATCTGGAAACAATGAGGATCGAAACTCTATTATTTGCTTGCACGGTTTTGCTCGATTTTGCAAGTAAGTTCAACTAACATAATATAATAGTAATATTAATGAGAAATATTACATATCCTCAAAATATGGATGATGAACCGTGGTCCTAGAATAATATGAAATTTATAATAAAAAACTTGTAATCATTTAGTGCCACGTCGTCAGATTCGAATCTTGTAACATATGGAAATAAAGAAGGACGAAAAAGGCAAAGTTCTAGTTTGTTCAAGCGTGGAAATATATTATAATTTTCTTGAAATATTAATTTTCAAATGTTCTAAGGTGGCACTAGATTTTTTCACATTTTTCATTTTTGACATTTGGATCAAAGAACAGATAATGGCACCTTGAAATTATTCGATATGCTCTTCAGGCATAAAATTAATCTTAATCTCAAATTACACTTCTAAGTGTACAATATAAGATTTACAACTGAAAATTTGCATTTGAAAAATGTGTTTATATAAAATTTTCATTTACTGCCACGTTGCCTGATTCAAATCTTGTAACATATGGAAATGAAAAACGACGATGAGAGCAATATTCAAGTTCATTCAAGCGTGGAAATATATCATAATTTTTTTAAATATTAATTTTCAAATGTTCTAAGGTGGCAATAGATTTTTTCACATTTTTCACATTTTGATCGGAAATGAGATAATGGCACTTTGACATTACTCATTATGCTCTCCACACATCAAATTAATCTTAATCTTGAATGACACTTCGAAATGTACAATGTAAAGTTCACAACTACAAATTTGCATCTGAAGAATTTTTTAAATCAAAATTTTCATTTAGTGCCACGTTGCCAGATTCAAACCTTGTAACATATGGAAATAAAAAAGGACTATGTACGCAATTTTCTAGTTTATTCAAGCGTGGAAATATATTATAATTTTTCAGAAATATTAATTTTCAAACATTCTAAGGCGACACTTAATTTTTTCACATTTTTCACATTTTGATCAAGAATATGATAATGGCACCTTGAGATTATTCGATATGCTCTTCACACATCACATTAATTTTCATCTTCAATCAACTTCTAAATGTACAATATGAAATTTACAATTGAAGGTTTTCATTTAGTGCCATGTTGTCAAATTCAAATCTTTCAACGTATGGACATAAAGAATGTTTCTTCTAAATGTACAATAAAAAATTTACGATGAAAAATTTGTTTATACAAAATTTTCATTTAGGACCACGTTGCCAGATTCGAATCTTATAAGATACGGAAATAAAAAAAGACGAACAACGCTAAGTTCTAGTTTATTCAAGCGTAAAAATATATTATAATTTTCTGGAAATATTTATTTGCAAATGTTTTAAGGTGCCACTAGATTTTTTCACATTTTTCATTTTCGACATTTTGATCGAAAATGAGTTAATGGCACCTTAATATTATTCGTTATGCTCTTCACACATCAAATTAACCTTAATCTTAAATTACACTTCTAAATATACAATATGAAATTTACAACTCAAAATTTGAATATGAAATTTTTTTTTAATCAAAATTTTCATTTAGTATCCTGTGGCCACCCATCTCACGGTTGTGAGACGTGGCCATGGACGTGTTTTACCGCGGTTCTGCTGGAGGCTGATGTCATTTCCATGGCATTTACTTCCAGTAGGACCCTGCGGTGGTTATATGACTTAATTTTTTATTAATATATGTATATATATATATATATAATATATTTTCTGTAAAATTAATTGTTATGAAGGAATTAAATTACCAAATGGTTTACATCATTGATTTTTCGTTTGGAAAGTACATTTTTGCTTTAAAATTACTTACTTTCATCGAGAGAATGATAAATAAAAAAAAAGATAAATAGCGATTATCCGTAATTTTTCGAGCTGAAAAGGGGTAGTGTGTGACAGAATTTCCCCCTTGCTCTTTCCAGAACGAAAAATTACCATTGAAAAAGAATTGTAAAAGTTTATAATTTAATAATGAAACCAAATCTCCTCAGTAAATTATAATTTTAATGTTAATTCCAGCAATTGTTGATTTTTACTATTCTAATATTCCAAATCAATCAGATGTTAAATATTTAAATTATTCAGCCATTAGTGAACTCCATAAAAATAATTCAAATCTAATATTATCCAACATTAATGAAATCTTTGATCAAATTAAAATCAAATGGCCAAAAACAGCAATTATTGATTTTGCTCGCTGGAAAAGGGGTAGAGAGTGACAGAACTCCCCGCTTCCCCTTTTCACCTCGAAAAATTATAATTTTAAATCGAGAAAATCTGCCCGCTTCGTGGCCACATTCTCATCGCGCACTTCGCTCCCGGTGTTATATGTTTGTTATGTACAAATTACTAAATTTGTTTTTGATTTTAAATGAAAGAAAGAATTTATTTGCTTAAGGCTCTATCGGCCTTAAGAAATACATTGTCATCATAATACTCGTGCTTCGAGCTCGGTTTTCTGCGCTCACCGTATAATATGCACGCATAAATAGTTGAAAAGACGATTAAAAAATTATCTTAATGATTCACAATTTATCTTATAAAGAAATGTTTTGGGGCAATTTTATTTGATTTCTTGAAATCACAAATTCTACTCTTCTGAATTTTCTTATCTGGCGTCGTTTGGCTCAAAAATAAAAATGAAAACATTCCAATATCATTTTCCACACTTAAAAAACAAACTATGTCTCCCACCAGAAAATTTTCAAAAGATAGCTTATGGGTCTTTGTAAGAGTAACAATTTTGATATTCTAACTTTTCCGTAACTCGCGTTATTTGGCTCAAAATTTGAATTTTCGATTTTTTGAGAAAATTCAAAAAGTCGTTATGACAATCTTGTAGGGCTCTTAAGAAGCAACGTTTTTCTCCTCCAGACTTTTCTTCATATCGTGCATTCTTTGGCTTGAAATTTTCATTTTCGTTTCTTCTTTTGAATTTTGAAAATTCTATAACTCTCATTATTTTTTTTTCATTGAAAAAAGTTTTGTAGGTGAATTGTTCAACTTTCTGTGTACTACGAATAATCGTACATATAATTTTTAATTCTTGAAAAAAATGGTTTCAAAATTTTTGAAAATGCTCTAACTCTTTGAATGTTTATCCAAAATGGCTGGTTAACGAACTTGACCTTTAGTTTTCGACGCTGAAGGAGTGTACCTAAGGCCAATCCAATAGATTCATTTTTTCAGAAGTTATCGTGCTCACAGGCAGACATACTTACAGGCATACATCCATACGGACATGCGTACATACATACATACAGACACATTCGTGAAAACCTGTTTTTCGGGTTCACAGGGCCTCAAAACATGGACATTTGACAAGAACGGGGGGGGGGTCGAATTTTACACACATCTAATACCTTCTCTGATGAGAATGTAAAAATGTGTAAACATTTATAATTTATTATTATAAAAGTAATTAAAGTTTATTAATATTTAACAATAATGAAATCTTTGATCAGATTGAAATCAAATTGCCAAAAACAGCAATTATTGGTGATCTTGCGCGCTGGAACCCACGTGGAAGGATTCTTCGGAAAATACTTCACGGAGATTCCAGTTCGAAATTCCGTTGAGTTTCCGTGAAATTTCCACTAACTTTCCAGCTGCAAAATCCATACTGTAGTGGACCCTGGAAATTCTGAGGGAACGCTATACTACCCTTACCCCTGCCCCCGATCGATTCCCGAATGTCACGACCATCGTCCCATCATCTTCTGTTTGCTCTAAGTGTAAAAAATACATCTTCTTCGAGGAAGTTCAGTTCTAAATAATTATTGGTCATTTTTCCAATGGATAATATAATAAACCTTCATTGTTAAACATCTGCCAAATGCACCAGGTGTACAAAATACATCTTTTTTGGGAAAGTTGACTTTTAAGTAGGAATTTTTCACATCCTAACGATTACTGGGAAAACCTGTCATTTTATAATATCTTCCGAGTTCATCGAGTGTACAAAAATACACATTCTTTAAGAAAGTTGAGTTCTAATCACGAATTAGTACCACCCCAACGGTTACAGGGATGACCCGTCATTATACAACATATTACGGGTACACCAGTTATACAAAATACATCTTCCGGCTGCACAGTAGACTTCTGTCGCATTGACGGTTGCTCACTAGAGCTATGTCGTACTTTCGGTTGTGAAGTAGACTTATGAGGCATTTTTGGTTGCGTGCTGGAGTTGGGTTGCACTTTCGGCTGCGCAATAAACATTTGTGACATTTGTGGTGGCGCACTAGAGTAATGTTGTACTTCCGGATACGCAGTAGACTTGCGTGGCATTCAAGATTGCGCATTATAGTTATGTCGCAATCACGGCTGCGTAGTAGGCTTCTGTAGAATTTACTGTAGCGCATTAGTTATCTGATTATTATTGCTGCGAGTTGTATGTGTATGACAATTAAGGCTGCACAGTAAAGTTACACTACAGTTACAGATGCGCTGTAGTGTTATATCGCATGCGAGAATGCGCAGAAGCGTTATATAAAATACAAGCATTCAAAATGCAATATAATTCTACTGTGCGTCCCGAAGTACGACATAACTCAACTGCGCAGCCTTAGGTGTCATGCAAATGTACTGCGCAATCATGAACCCTATATGAGTCTACTGCACGAACGGAAATGAAGCATAATTCTCCTGCGCATCTACAAGTGCAACATAAATCTACTGTGCAGCCTCAAGTATTATACAAATGTACTGTGCAACCATGAAGCCCACAGAAGTGGCCTGCGCAGCCGTAAATGCGGCATAACTCCAGTGCGCAGCCCTGAGTGTCATAGAGTTGAACTGCGCAACTTACTCGAGGAAGATGTATTTTTTACACCTAGTGCAAACGGAATATAATGGGTCAATAAAATAAATTTCTTCTCATATTGCTTTGTTCTGGAAGTCGAATTAAAAAATATATTAATGGTTATTGTGACGTTTTTGAAGAAAAATACAAATGTTTTTGTAAAAAATGTAGAAAAGTTAGTATAAAGTTATTATATGTATTAAATTCCGCGAAAAAAGTAAGCGTGCTTAAAAATCAGTTATTGAAAAAAAATTTGATATTTTTGTGTTCTTGAGAAAAATACAAATGTTTTTTGGTCTTCCCCGATTGATATTTCACTTGAGGACTAGAGAGAAGATTTTCCAAAAGATTTCAAAACATTTACTACAAAATTCGAGAAAGTCATCGAAGTAAACGATGACCCATTATTGTTTCATCATGTTTCAACAGTTGTGTTTAATGATGAAAAATTGTCATCCGTTATTCTTTATTAATTTTATACACAAATGATATAAACAAATACCCAGCGTGGACATTTAAAGATGAAAGAAATTCATTTTTTCTTTTAATCTTCTTTCAATTATGTCACCTGTGATGTTCAGTGATGAAAATTTTTAATCCGATATTTTTTGTTAATTTCGTAAACAGATCATATTAACAGATACCCAGTGTGAATGTTTAAGAGCAGAAAAAAATCGTTTTTTGCTTTAATTTTCCTTATATTATGTCGCCAAAGATGTTTATTCGTGGGATTTTGTCATCCGATACTTCTTTCTAATCTGATGAACAAATTCTATAAACAAATTCCCAGTTCGGGATGTGTGAAGGAAGAAAAAATGCACTTTTCGTGATTGTCCCAAATCATTATTTTCCTTATTAATTAGTTTCTCTGAATTCTTTATCGTGACTTCGCTGATAGTTTGGAGAAGTACAAAATCTAAAGTTATCTTTTTCAGTTGAAAATTCAACTATTTGGTTGAAATTCGTTCTTTTTTAGAAAACAATTCAACTACTTGGTTAAAAATTCATAGTAAATAGGCAGGAGCAGTTCTGGGCCAAGATTCCTGCCTTACCGGCTTGGAGGTCATCCTGCGCTCTGGTGGTTCATGTCCGTGCTAAGCCTCTAGAATGTTATTAATGACGTCACAAAATGTCGAATGTCGACAAATATATCACTTGATGTAAAAATCTGATTGTGAATAATTTATTGTTATTGTGTATTCAAATAGGCAAACAACAATAACAAAATTTTGACCAATTATCGACCCTTAAAAACCCCAAATGAAGAGACTGGAATATTTTTTCAATTTAATTAAACTTGATACCAAAATCCGTTTTTTTAATAATTCGTTACTATTGTTAATTCAAATAGGCCAGCAATACTTATAAAACTAGAAAGACATGATGACAGTTAAAAACTCATGGTATAAAGAGTTTCAGATTTTTTTAAAAATTTTACTTAGTTTAATCTAGAGAAACGCATACAAATTTCAGAGATACGAGTATATAGTTCTACTATATAATAAATTTTATCGAAAAGATGCACACAATGTTGACGCAGCAATTTTAAAAATTATGAAACTCACAACTTTGGTAGGGGCAGAAAATTTTGTAAAAACAAGCGCATATAAATGTTTCATAATTTTTAAACATCGAATATCTCAAATTTTGTCGGTGCCTGACTGTATGTCTGTGTGTCTGACTGTTCGGTTACTTGAATGTTGTTATCACTCTAACTTTTGAAGGATTTTTCAAATTTAATCAGCCTTTCATGCACTTTTTCAGGGGGATTAAAAAGTTATATGCTTTTCAAAAATTTTTGAATTTTCAAGAAATAGGGAAAACTATTTTTCTGATGAATTGAGAAATTCAAATCGACGTATGTACAAGATATTAAATATTTTTCGATGAGATTACTACAACTAGAAATTGTATGCACCCATTATACACAATATATTTCAAACTTTTAATTATGTTCATTATTTTATTATGTAATTTGATATTTAGTTGAGTTGTATCGTCTGTTTGGCTACCTGAATATTGTAGACACGCTCACTTTTGAAAGATTCGACAAATCTAATGAGCCTTTTACACACTTTTTTAATGACCAAAAATGAATATCAAGTTCGTTAACCAGATTAATTCAACTGAAATAAAAAAAACTTATATGATTTTCAAAGCTCAAAAGAAATTTTTTGTAGAAGTTTCTAAAAGTTTTGTCAATGATTCCTGCAGTTGACAGAGAGACTTGCAAATTATCTTACAGACATTTTTTGATTGAATTTTAATTTGAAAACGTTCCAAAATGAATGGATGATTCCTGGATGCAAAAAGGAAATATAAAATTATTTCGCTGAGATCGTTTTATTTCCTCTTCCTAATTTTTTTTTAATATGCTAACTTTAACCAGTTCCGGTTGTTAAAATGACTTTTTCACATTTTGATCGAAAATGAGATAATGGCACCTTGACATTATTCGTTTATGCTCTTCACACATCAAATTAATCTCAATCTAAAATTACACTTCTGAATATACAATATAAAATTCACAACTAAAAATTTAAATTTGAAAAATTTTTTAAATCAAAATTTTCATTTATGCCACGTTGCCAGATTCAAATCTTGCAACATATGGAAATAAGAAATGACGATGAGAGCAATGTTCTAGTTTATTCAAGCGTGAAAAAATATATTATAATTTTCTAGAAATAATAATTTTCAAATGTTCTAAGGTGGCACTAGATTTTTTCACATTTTTCATTTTTGACATTTTGATCAAAAATAAGATAATGGCACCTTGACATTATTTGATATGCTCTTCACACGTCACATTAATATCACTCTCAAACTACACTTCTAAATGTAAAATATGAAATTTACAATTAAAGATTTTCATTTGAAGAAATTTTTATTCAAAATTTTCATTCAGTGCCATGTTGCTAAATTCAAATCTTGTAACATATGGACATGAAAAATGTTTGTTCTAAATGTAAAATATAAAATTTACAATAAAAAATTGGCTTTCGAAAATTTTTAAAATCAATATTTTCATTTACTGCCACGTTACACATCCTAATGCTGCAACATATGGGAATAAAAAATGACTATTATCGCAATGTTCTAGTTAAACAGATTCAGTACCTAATTAATACTCTCTAATTTAGTATATTATTTAGAACTATCATTAACTTCATTTAAATCCTTTTGAGTTCCTTGAATTTTTGTATTCTTTTGAATTCTCCTGAAATGCGTGAAATGTTCTGAATTCCTCTGAATTCAGGTGAGGGTACTGAAAGGGCAAAATGGGCATGGAAGAGTGGAAAAGGGAGGAGGAAAATCTTAATTCATCATGGGTCAGGGTTTCGATTACATAACATTCTTACTTCACGTTCGCTGGCACACTCATTTGTTTCAATTGCTTATCTAAACTTCTTTTCAATTGTTTTGCAGTGAGGTGAAAGTTGAAATGAAGTGAGAAAGTTACATCGTCGACCCCCTGCATTAATCGAAATTTAACAAACTGTATCCGTAACGGCAAATGCAACTATATGTCCCCCTGCCTAAGTACTTATCTCCTTAATGGCAGTTACTTTCCCAGCGTACAAAAAATTAATGAATCTTTTTTTTACAGCAGGCGGTGCTTGGGCATCTAGTGTTGAACGAGGAAATGGCGGGCATGCTAGTGGCATATCAGTTCCAGAGATCCATCCTTTTGATTGTCCTCCAGATAGCATAGTCGTAATAGAAAAAGCGACATTGGGAACAATTGTACATGATTGCGATTATCTTTATGGACATGTCACACCTCATACAGCAGTTCCATCAATGTCATATCCATATGGTCATGTTACTATAGAACTCGATAATAACAAAGTTTTCTATGTGAGCCTCGAGAAAAGCGATAATTTTAATGAGCAAGATTTTTACAATGCTCCTTATGGATACTACTGTTATATAACAAGAGGCCGTAGGTTTACTTTGGAAGCATCACTTCATTCTTCCACTGATCCCGCATTCCATACTCGAATGCGTTCAGTCTCGCACGTTTCTTTTATAGATATGCCTCGTGACCTCTATTTTGTTGGAGAGTTACGCCCCTACATGCCACCTCGCCAACATTGATGAATAGTATATTGTGCGACTAGTGAGAGAAGGAGAAGATTCCGAGAGCGCCGAGTTTGCCGCGCGAGCGTAGCGATCGCTGTAACTCGCCCGAGGACTCGTCTCCTTCGACCACTAGTCGCACACAATATTTTATTCAACTACAGCGAGAAATGTCTCATTACGCTGCCCTGTTGGGAAGGGGGAAAATAATAGCTTACCTGATTGATTGACGCAAATATAGCCCTCAGAGTTCTTTTGAAGTTTTAATTTTAAGGTTATGGCAAAGTGGCAGTGTTGAGCAGTGTCACCAACATCCCTAATAGCACGGAACGTTCCGGGAACGTTCCAGGACTAGCCGCTGGGACTTTCGGAACGTTCCAGACACGTCGCTGGACCGTGTG
>JAUMHM010086906.1:0-29065 GCA_032362435.1 Melikaiella ostensackeni
TCAGTTTTCGTTTGGTAAATTGTCGGGGCTGAACCGAAGCCCAGGTCAGATTGTGTGCGTGCAGTATACCTACATATGGCCACGCGACGCACACTTGTGCACAATTTAGAGTCCACACTTATTTACCAACGTAGTATACAACGTGCACTTCTGCAATAGTGCACGAATCGGTGGCCGCTAGGGTCGCCACTTTAATACTAGCTGACATTTTTTAAAGGGTTGTTACTCTCTATTTTTCTCTGCTAAAAAGACTAGGAATCAAAAATTAAAGGAGGCTAAGTCTGGATCAGACTGGGTAATCTAATCTGTCGAGAAACCCAGGCTCAGGCCGGGACCCAAACTGGCCTTTACCGAATAAACTGCAACGATTATTATTGATATCCTTACCTTCGTATTTACCAGGAAGAAGATCTGATTTTTGAGATTCCGCTTCAATAATGACCTCAGAGTTTTCTTTAGTCAAAATGACAGTTACTTTATTTGAATTTATTAGCTTCAGCGAAATATCACGAAAACTCTCATTCTCTTCGTATTCGTTTGGTGCATATATTTTTGTTATTTGTTCTGGAAGTATATTTACTTCAGAGGCTGGAAACCAATCCACTCTTTCATTGTCTCTTCGATTCTGATCTTGTAAGTCACCTAGATTATATTGCACCAAAAATGTTAGTTATGTGTAATGGTGAAGCTTAAAAATACATTAGTATTTTTGTCCGAAATTCCTGAAAGACATTTTCAATAGGGCGTCTACCGTAGAAAAGTTTATTAGAAAAGGGCAGGGATTGCTTATGATTCGCGTTGAGAACCGTTTCTAATTTCAATAGAATACAATAATATAAATGGACTGAATTCGCTTAAAATGGTTAAAATATCGAGTTATACTAAAATTTCTAATTAAAAATAAGCGCAATATTTTAGTCAATTTAAGCGAATTCAATCTATTAAAATTCTTGTATTCTATTTTCTTATGATTTTTTTTTACCTGCCACAGCGTCTATACGGGTCTAGTGTGGTTCTATCTGGCTTGTAGGCTTGACCTTAGCGAGCGCAGATTAATCTGCCGTTACTTCCACCCGCCTGTGATACAAATAGTGCGCTGCCACCTAGATTTGTCAATAAAAACAGCGATTTAGGGATAGAGACCTTTAATCTCCCCGAACCCCCGAAAGTGTACACCTCGAACGAAAAAAGAAACTATATAATTTACCTTACCCGATTTCCTGCTTACTCAAATCCCTGTCATCCGTCGCTTGCATACCACGTTTTCAGCAGCTTCAAAACCAATCCCCGTTACGGAGAGGATTACTTCCGTATCGATACCAAGAAAAAATCCGTCATCGCTACGGAGAGAATCACTTCCGTACCAACGGAAGTCCACGCAATCATCGCCCTGGAAACCCGGTATCACCCAAAATCTAACTACTTACTCGAGTATAAGTTATTCGCTATCAGCTGGAGCAGTGCCACGTACAGGATGAGGGAAGATTCGCCGCGCCTAAACCACCCGAATTCGAGTTCCCTATATCTCGATCTCAATCCCGGATTCAACCCGTAGTTTTGTGTTTCCCGAAAATAACCTACATCCAAACCAGGGTTGGGTTACCCCATTCCTACCAGAATCTGCCTGGAAAAATCCAGAGGCTTCGTGTTCGAAAACATCTCAGCGTTACTCTCGACGAGCGAGCGTCCAGAACGGCCTGAAACTAACCACGAAACTAACGGTTCTCCTGGGAATCGACATCGTCGAGTACCACGACCTTCACCGTTATTACCACGTATGCTTACGCCACCCATTCCGTCATCATGGACTTCACACATACTGTCACGTTCCGGTTCTGCCCCGGACCCCCCGCTACAGTTTCGTATACACCAGTTTTACGAACCGCCACTTCGTCTAAAACGCCCAGACGTAAGAACGAAACCTTCGTTCCTCGACTGAGCTGACCTGTCATGTTCAGCGACAATAATGTCCGCAACTACCATTTCGCTAGGGACCACAAAGTAAAGTAGCCTTCTTCCCTCAGACAAAAAACCGATAGAAACAACCAGCCCTCCTCGGGGCCACAAAATACTTTTAAACGTAGAAGAACCCTCTGCTTTCAAAGATATAGACTTTCCCGAGTAAATAAATTACTCTTATGACTTTAACCTACAAAATAAACTGACACTCTGTTCTATTTTAATCTTTGAGTAGGCCTCAGCTCACGAGCTGGCCTCACTAGGGATTAACAGCATTCGGTCAATCAACTCCCACTAAATTTTAATAATTCATCGATAAGAAAGTGTTTGATTTGCATTAATGGAAGTTAAAAAATAATTTTAAAATGCACTAATTGGTTATTATTCATTATGAAAAATTCTTTGAAGTTCGTTAGAACATTCGAATAAGGAGCTACAATCGTTACAGTTATTAACCAGTTTTATGAACAAATTTTTCTTGTCTTATATTTACGTCAACAATTCGACGACTCCATTCAATATGAGACTATTTTCTGACAGACAACAGTCTAAAACACGGCGCTGTCAGCAAATAGACTCATATTGAATGGAGGCGTCGAATTAGGAATCTTCGTCGGATGGAAAAATGTGATAGAAAGTAGCCATTATGAAGTGATTGGAATTGGATTTTCAGCAGGAAAATAATTTTTTACTGTGTACTGTATACTTTTCTAAATTCAATGGAAATGTTTAGATTTCAAGAGATCTAATTAACATGTAGTTGAAAGGTAGCATGCCATAAGGGCCTAGTCCACAAATTTTCGAAAATAAGATTATTGGATCAAAAAATCAAAAAAATTCTAATACACATTCTGACGAAAGGATTTTTTTATAATCTCATTTTCTATTTATTTTTTCACGTTGGCATGCCATAAGGGCCTAACTTTGAATTGGCGCTTGGGCCATTTTGCGTCGATTCAGATACTCAATAGCTATAATGCAAGTTCTTTTTTTTTAAATTGTGAAATTGGATTTTTTTTCACCGTTTAAATTTGAGAAAACATGCCCCTTGAGCGAAAAAAATCCCCTCCTTCATTTTTTCGATATTTGAATACTACTTCTTAATATAATTTTACGAGTATTTTATATTTGTCAAAAAATTTCAATAAATGACAAATACTCAAGAATTTGTTGGAAACTTTTTTTCATTAAAACAAATTTTTTTCTGTTTTCAACGAAAAAATTGCTTCGACTGAAGTCCCTGTGGCGTAAATTGCGTTCGACGTGTAAAGTTTTAAATCATGAAGACACTAACAATATTTTATTTTGATAGAAAAAAAACAGTTTCCAACACATTCCTGACCATTTAACTTTTCTTGAAATTTTTCATCAAATTCAGCCAGTATAAATCGGCTGGTATAAATGGATTTAGATGGTCATTGAGAATAAAAGATATAAGCATTCAAATTTGGAGATTAATATATTTGAATAAAAATGGCTCAAACATCTAAAATGACATAAATAAAATTGAGATAACATCAATATAATTAAAAACAAATAATATGTTAATGTTATTGTTCAAGTGGTCACGAAATCAATATTGAATTATCGAATATAAACATAACCTCTCAATAAATCTCTCACAAAATAAAGAACCTTGACTCATATAAAAGCGCGGGATCGGATAGTGTGCCACCTCTGTTCTTCATAGGATGTGAATCTGTTTTTGTTGAACCTTTACGGTGGCTCTACAATCAATCATTAAGAACTGGAGTTTTTCCGAAGCGCTGGAAGGTCGTTGTAATTACCTCGATATATAAGGCCGGTGTTCAACAACATGTCAACAAGTGCAGACCAATATCAATTTTGGATGAATTCTCTAAAATATGAGATAACATTATTGCAGACTGTTTCCAAAGTTCGTTCACAAATTTTTTGGCAGAAGAGCAACATGGTTTTCGCCCTCGCAGATCCACAGTCACTAACCTCACAGTTTACAGACAATACATTACACACTTTATGGACTCTGGTAATCAAGTAGACGCGATTTATACAGACCTCGCTAAATTGGCTTAGCAGCTACTTAAAGTGGAGATAACAATATGTAAAAGTAGGAGGATTCGAATCTTATAGCTTCTGCCCTAGCTTGGGAGTCCCCTAGGGGTCGCACCTAGGGCCGATACAATTCATCATATTTATCGATGATATCACCCGAGTGATAGCCTTCGGAAAACTCTCGCTCAATGCTGATGAACTGAAACTATTTCCTATGGTACGGTCAACTGAGGACGCGCAACTCCTGCAAAGGGATTTAGATAGCATCAGTCAATGGTGTCAAACAAATGGAACGTATTTCAACGTTGACAAGTGCAATGCTATCTCATTCTCACGCAAATCTACAGTTATAGAATATCAGTACCACATATATGGATCTCCCCTTCAGGTAACTGCAAGCACGAATGATTCAGGCATAATATTTATCAGCGATCTCACATTTACAGAACAATTTAGCAGAGCTGTCCTTAAGGCTTTGAACATACTTGGACTTATACTCCGTACCTCTAGAGACTTCAGCCAAGTGAAAACCTTGAAAATGCTTTTTGTGTCTTTAGTGCGGCCCATACTAGAAAATGCTTCTGTAAATTGGGCTCCGTGTCAAAAAGTCCACAAGGAAAAGGTTGAGTCGATACCTGAATATAACATGGAATATGGCTCGCACACCACGGTGTGGGAAATCTGTAGAACATTTAATTCGATCAATGATATCTCTTACGATGCAGACATCTTTAACTAAACTATTCATGAATTCATTACTGCGATCAAGACTTCTTCCTGCACGTAGCAGATTCAAGTATTTCTGTATGTCACATCCTTCATTGATGCCTAAATGTAATTCATCAGGTGCTACTTTATAAATACTTATAATTGATAAAAATTAGTTCTTTCGAATTATCTTAGAATACCTCAAGTAACGTCGAAAAAGCTAAAAAAAAATATTTTTTACGAATACTAATGCTATGTTCTACTATTATATAACCCAAAAAAAAGGTTATTTAATACTTGTATGCCTTGAGCTACGCTTTAAGCAAATCTTTGTACCAAGGTCAATTTAACTAAAATTAACTAAGTCAACTAAACGAAACTCAACAAAAATGTGTCGATTATTTCAGGCTGGGTCGACTCCCATGAGCGCGTTTAACAACTTACACTGACAGTAGCGCATCTACAAGGAAGTCGCGAACTAAAATGTAGTTATATGTTGGTGCAAGAATGTGTGTATATTATTTGGATGTATTGTATGAATTTAAGATTACAGAAAATGAACGAATTGATGCAAAATTATACAAATTTAACACGAAAAATGTGACATTTAACATTTTTCCGGAAAAATTTGTACAATGCTGCATTAATTCTTCAATTAATGAAGAAATGCAGAACGCATGAACTTGACGATGACATGCAGCTACATGTGCGACATAGCCTCACAAGGCATTAAAATGGCGGGTGCGAAAATATTTGAACAAAATATTATCCCCACTTCTGACTCTACAGTAGAGCCATCTAAAAGGAGGTGGATAACTAAAAAAGTATAAGTGGTCAAACGCGCCCATGGAAGTCGACCCAGCTTAGATTACTTGGACTAATAATTTTTGGAGAGTCGAGGAAAATTTCACCTCGGCCCGGATTTAAACCGGTAACGCCACTATACATAAGTGGAGCGTTAACCAATTACGCCACCGGGGCCACAGTACATCGTTTCTTGTTTATTATCTTTCCATAGAATGATCGATCATTGCCAGGAAAAAGCAAGGAATGAAACAAGAAATCAAACCTCTCTAAAAAAGGCTTTTCAACTAGCCTGAAAAATTGTTGTAATCATTTAAAATATGTTTACGTTGCTTTCTGCTTCAAGAAATCAACCGACCAATAAATGAATTACGAACAAAATGGTTGAAGCAGTCAACGGCGATTTCAGTTAATCGAATAAATTCAGTTAAAACGATTAGTTGGTAACCTAGGTTATTTATAAAAACAAAATGCGCTACGATGAAACCGACTGCTCGGTATCCTAGGTTACCAATTAATCGCTTGACTAATTATTAATTTTGATCGTTTTAGCTGAATTTATTTAATTAACTGAATTTGTCATTGTTTTTTAACCGTTTTTTATCGTTATTCATTCATTAAGCGATCAACTAGCTAAAGCAACTACGTCCATACAAAAAGTTTGTCGATGATATTTTACGAGTTACGAGCGTTTCCGTGAGGTAAGTTCAAAATTGATCATTACAGTTCTTGATCATATGCGGTGTCACTAGCATGTTGATTACATAGTCTCAATTACTGGAGAGACTCCCAGTTTATCACTTGTATAGTCATTTGGCTGTGCGTTGACAGCTATTTTCAAGTGGTATATAATCAGGATCTGTGAAAAAATTCACGCTGCGCTTACACTGGGACTCGAACCAGATTTCTGTATTGACGGTCCAGTGTTCTTACCCCTGAGCTACGCAGGCGCTTGCTGGTAATTTGTGCATAGAACTTTTAAAATTGAAGGTCAAACCACTGACAACTGAAATTTGGTGACTGTCAATTCTCTTTTGTTAAAGACGCTACACCTTATAGAAAATGGAGGTTAACGAGGAATCTTGGTCTTTTGGCTTCCCAAAAATTTCTATTGCATAAGTAAATATTTTTTATGAATACTTAGCAATTACATCGAACTTAATCGTGCTCTTTCAGGTTTAAAGATTACGATTTACTCTCCAATTGATCATTTTTCTAAATTTTATGAACACTTTCTTACATTTGGCAAAGAGTTAAGCTCAATATTTCAGAATAGTCACTTTGTAAAAAACTCTTCGACTTTAGTAGTAGGGCCAGGAGAGTTCAGAGCTCTATGTCGACTGAGGTCGGTAAGGTAGGAATCCTGCAAACTGTTTTATCGATTGTCGGCAAATGGCTTACAGAGTCGACTCAGTATAAGGCGAGTGTTGTGTGATCTGTTTTACTGAGCATCACCCATTTTAGGTCACCGCCCCCAACTCTATGATTGGCCGATTTGTGTTTCCCGCGCTTAAAGTCTGTGAATTTCACATAAATTAATGAAGTAATTATTCATCCCTATCGCCTGAACTGCTGATTTTGATTTTTTACTTTTTTGTAAAAAATTTGAATATCATAAATTAATTTTCAAAATTTTATACTGACACAATATTTTATATGAGCTGAAAGTATTAATTTTTGGTTACTTCATAATATTGAATATTTAGTAGTTTACCCGCTATCTATAAGCCAAATGCGAAACCAACTGTTTTACCGGCCATCTATAAGCCAAGTGTGATATCAACTGTTTTACCTGCCGCCTATAAATGGCTTACATCGTCAACGTTCTATAAGCCAAATACGCTACCAACTCTTTTACGCACTTTAAGTGGCTTAAACTCTCAACTCAGCATAAGCTATATGTATTGCTATTAATAATAATTCAAGTTATAAGTAATAATAGCTTGATACTTACTTGCATAATTATTTCAAATTAATTGTTCAAATAATTTTTAATAAGCTAACAATATTAATAATTTATTGCTATTGTCACAATTGATAGTAACCAGATATTTGAAGAAAATATTAGTTAAAATAACTTTATGGTTGAAATATAACTATTAATTACATAACATTTATTTGCAATATATATGACCGTGCCAAGTTACTTATAGTTGACATTATATTCCGCCGGTAATGCAGAATTAGCGTCGGTCGGTAATGCAGTTTATTGCGATCATGTATTACCTTATGTCGGTAATAAAGTGTTATCGTCAGTCGATAATGCAGTATTATAACATGGATTGATGCTCGGTCAATATGACAGTGATCTACTTCACCGAGATTATCCATACACTTGTGAGAGCTTATTCGAATTTTCCGCGCTTAAATTTTGTGTGCTTTCTGAACTTGAATGTCCTGCATCAAAAGTTAAGTCTACTATATTCACTTGCATGTCGTTAGCGCACGCATTTAGTCTTTCAGCAGGTGAAGTAATTGATTGTAAGTTCCCTTGTGAAAATAAAGACCGAAAAAAGACTACAGTAAGCAGGTATAGACGTTGTTTTCAAAGCGGTCTCAAACAGTCATATTCTGGTACACAGAAGACAGAGAGAGTAGTATCTATTTCAGTATCATAAAAGTATGCGAAGTACAGACTGAGAGGTGCATACCAGAAAAAGTTCAAACCCTGTCTGCAAGCGGTTTGGAATCGGCCTTTTTTCGGTCTTTATTTTTACGAGGGCGTTGTCGTAAAAATATGGTCTGAGTTTTTTTGTGTCCACCATGCTCTCCTTTTTGAAAATTTTGTATCTCATTTTTGACTATGTTCACGAAAAATTTAGTCTTTTTAAAGTATTCCTCGAGAATGCGAAGAATTTTCCTCATTTCTTTTGCTGAATGTGTTATCAGGACGATGTCGTCGGCATAAACCAATACAAGTATATGTATGATATGGTCAATGGAGATGATCGTGGCCCCTCTGTTTCGAAGAAATTCTTTTTAATCCGCAAGGTGTAAGACCAAGAAAATCGGGCTTGAAATTTTGCCCTGTAGGAGTCCTAGGGGTTCTGGGGACGAAGTTTCTGCGCCCAATCGAACTGCTGTCTTTGCTTGTTCATAAAGGTTTTCTAACGATTCTTATTATTTTAGGACTCACTTCTATTGAAAGAAGTTTTTCCCACAATATTACGTGATTTAAAGAGGGGAAAGAATTTTTCAAGTCCACAAAAAGGTCAAAAACCTTGGCTTTATCCCATCTCAGATAGATTTGGATTGCAGCACTGAGCGTGAAAACATGATCAGTACAACGTCTATTTTTTCGAAAGCCGGCTTGAAATTCGGGGATGTGATTCATGTTTTCCGCCCAGTTTTGCAAGCGATCCTTCTCACCCTCTGGAATTGTTTCTTGATCCAGAATATGATTAAATAGTTTTGCTATATAAGAGATCGAGTTTGGTGTCAAGTTTGTTATGAATTCGAATGGAATACCTTCGGAGCCAGGAGCCTTTCCATTTATAGAATTTTGCCGGGTTAAATGATTTCGTCATAGTTTATAATAGCATCTTGTTCAGGATGAGTAACCCCTGTGTACAAAATAGAATAAAAAGTTCTTGTTGGAAATTTACGGGAGAGAAAATCGCTCCAAGTGTTCTTTTTTATTTCAGTATTTTTTGGAGTGTAAGTGTTCTGATAACGGGTTTATAACCTCCAGAATTCAGTCGAGTTTGAGGTATTGGAAAGAGAATCAATGTTTTTCTTTTCGAATAGTTTTCTTTTAGATTCTAGAAGAATTTTTTACACCTTGCTGGCCTCGCTCACCTTGTTTCTGGCCTCTGGAGGGTATCATTTGCACTTAAAAATTTTTATTTATTCACGAAGTTTTTGCTTGCTTAATCGACATTCTTCGTCATACCAGGATTTTCTATTTTCTAAAATAGCTATTACAAAATTTCCATACAAAACATGTACAGCGTTATTGGAGAGACTTAAACTTGTTGAAAGACTCATGGCTTCCTTATACCCAGTAGTGATCAGGATGTCAGCTCAGCTTACAGACAGGAGTATTATATGTTATACATATGTCCTTGACCTTCAAAGAGACTAAACCTGGGAAATGATCGGACCTGCTTGGAACTGTTTCTACCTTAAAATCTGATCTAGAAACATAATGAGCCACACAAGGTCTATTACTGAGGCTCCTAATTCATTTACAAAGCTTTTTTGTGCTGGGGCATCATTTATTGCTTTGTGATTCATTAGTATAAAGCCATTATCTTCCATATATTCGACTAGTAATTTACTCCTGGCATTACACGTTCTGTCTAGTGAGTCTCTAGCATTGAGCAGAATACTATTATTTTTTTCTATCTCGTCACTTAGTTGATTCAAAATGTCCACCCTTGCATTGGAATTCCCCCCTGAAATGGTCTGATCATTGTGCCATGTGGAAAGAGTTTCGAGTATTTGGTTAATATTTTTTATAAATTCTTTAAAATTTGATTGAGGGTTTGAGTAGACATAGGTTATAGACGGAAAATCAGTGCTACTCACCATCTTATATTTTAATCTTAATATTATTTTTTAAAGGGAATTATGTATGAATGAAATTCAAATTGGATCTAAAATGATCTTATCATTTATTAACGAGCACCTGGCTTTATTTTTTTTTATTAATATATTTTAATCATTTTAAATTCACAAAGTTTCTGAATTTAGAGCAAAGTAACTTATCAAGCAAGGGAATCGTCGCAACAACTCCCCCGAAATACAAGTATAACTTATAGTAAAAGGAGATGTTTCGGGTTTCAATCGTATGCAAAACTACGAATCTTATGGACGTTTCGTGAACATAGCAGTTCACTTTTTCAGGGCTAACCTGAATCTGAAGCTTCAGATTATGTTGTTCTTATATATACTTTCTGCGATGCCTGTGATTGGCCAGAGCGCCTCCCGTGGGACTGGTCGAACCTGATTGGCCAATCAAGTCTTTCAAAAAACCCAGGATGACGGAAAGCCAAATCGGATTGGTATTATATCCATTGTTCCTATTGATGTTATTGAGGTAAGTTATCTTTATCTGTTATGGAGACAGTTCTGTATACTAGGGAGTTGATGAGCGATTGCTTTTGAGATGGGTGGTGGTGGGAGGAGGCATGTAAGTATCTGTTTGTATGGGTGGATTTTCTTTAAACTTCATGTCCTAATGTGTTATCTGATCTTTGGTAAACTAGTACATCCAAGGAAGGCAATTTTCCGTTCTATTCAATCTCCATGGTAAACTGGATATTAGGGTGTAATCGATTGATGAAATCGGAAAACTTGTGTAGTTCACCTAGTCCATGTCTCCAGATAACAAAAGTTACGTCAACGTAACGGCACCAAAATTCCGGTTTAAGTTTGGATTGGTTGAAGATTTTAGTTTCTAGATGTTCCATAGAGATGTTGGCTATTGCAGGTGAAATTGGAGATCCCATTGCTGCTCCTGAGGTTTGTTCGTAATATTGGTTATTGAAAGAGAAGTAAGTATTATTGAGACAGTGTTCTGTCGAAGGTATGAGGTCGAAGGGGAAGTTTGCGAAAGATTCAATAATGTCGATTGTATGAGAGATTGGTACTTTCCTAAAGAGAGATACTACGTTGAAACTCAGTAGGATGTATTGGGGTTGAATGTGAACTTGTTGTATCTTTTTAATAAAGTCGAAAGAGTTTTGGACGTGTGTAATAGAATTTCCTGTTAAAGGATTTAGTTCTTTGGCGAGAAAGCGTGCTAGGTTATAAGTTGGTGAGTTCATTTCGCTGACGATCGGTCTGAGAGGAATGTTGTTTCTGTAGATTTCTGAGAGTCCGTAAAGTTTTGGGAAGATGGAATCAGTAGGTATTAAGTGAAATATTGTTTTGTTGTCCAGTTTCGTGTCTTTTAGAACGGTTTTTGTTCTGCTGACTATTCTTTTTTTGGTGTAATTTGATTTCTAAAATAATGAATACAAACAAAATTTATCAATCCATTGAGCATTAACATCCCTTATTAAATTTTTTTTTCATCAATTAATTTAACAACATTCTATTTCACTCGAAATTTGGCACTCTTACTTCATCAGAGGTTTATTCAAATTTTTGCTTTACTATAACGTACCTTCTGACCGTTAAATTGTTCATCTTATTATATACCAGTCTGTTTTGTGTCATCCGTCTGTAAACATCGTATCACGTACAATGTTAAATTTCTTCAGTACTTGCGTCTCCTCAAAATATTTGACAAGAAAAAAACTGAATTATTGCCTACTATGTCGGAGTATGACTTAAACTTATCTCAAGTAACTTCTTTAAGAAAAAGGAAAACATGTTAAACTGAATCAGGTATGTATGTTATTAAGAAATGTGTTCTGCAAAACCTTGTCCTTTCATTGACGTCTTTAAGAATTGTTAAATCTTCGTAATATTTATAATTTTAATCAACTCTAGATTTTCTTTAGTCTTGAAAAAGACACGCATTGCAGTCGAAACGTTGAGCGTACATGATAAATGTGTTTTTAACATATTTAACTGCCTTTCCAATGGAGACTGTAAGACCGAATAATGGCTGAAACAATTTTGGAAATTTAAAAGAACGGTCGAAGAAAGAAGAAACATCTCTGGATCTTTATCTGGAATTGTTTGTGAATATTGCTATTCTGTTCATCATATGAGGTCCTATGAAAATATGGAAAAATTCGTGATATCTCTTTTTATCTTTGTCTGAAGGTACTGGAGTTCTTACTAAAACCTGGTCGTCTATTACTAACTGAATTTTCGAGAATTTTTTCTGTTGTTTTTTGCGACTTCCCGCTGCTTTCTTTATATTTTCATTGGCTAACTCCATTCTTATCTCCTTCGGAATTTGCTTGTTCTCGGAGAATTTTAGAAGTTTCCGAATCAAACCAGGCGGACATTTACCAAGATCTAATTCACACGGTGTATATTTTGTAGTGTGATTAACGGTTAGGTTCATACAATCGGCAATCTGAGGCAAAAAAGCTGCCCATCCCGCATGTTTTTCAAAACAAAATACGCGAAAAAGTCTACCCAGTTCTCTCATTTGTCTCTCCACCGGATTGGATTTAGAGTGCCGGACGGATGAAAACTAAACCGAAATTCCTGCGTCTTGCAGTGCTTTTTTCCATTTTTGTGATGTAAATTGTGTGCCGTTATCAGCTAGAATCGCTTCAGCTTCCCCGTTTTTAATTATGTAATCATTGAACAATTTATCTACACACGCTCTAGTGGTTGCTCTTTGTAACGAGTATAGAGTCACGTATTCAGAGAAAACGTCGATAAAGACGAAAATATATTGCGCTCTATACTTTGATACCGGAAGAGGCTCATAAAAGTCAACGGATACTAATTTACCCGCCTTATCGGTCAATATGTGTTGATGCTTTTCTTCCATTGTGAAATCTAAATATTTGACGCGCTGACATAAATCGCAACATTTAAACAATTTTTTTACGTCCCAGCTAATACCTCTCCAATAGACGTGTTCTCTTAGGTACATTGATGTTTCATATATCCCACAGTGCCCTTTTGTTTCGCGTGCAGCTGTGACTAATTCAAGCCTGATTTGTTTTGGCACAATTAATTTCCACCCACCGTAATTTTTGTGCTTGATAAAAACTAGACAATTTACTATCTTTATGTCCATTCCCGTAGCCTATTCCCATTTCTCGCGCAATAACTCAATTTCCGTATCATCTTTTTGTAAACTTTCGATATTTTTCAGCAAATTTCTCAGTTTAATTTCTGATTTAGTTTTTTTTTGTTTTGAAGCGCAACGCCGAATTGCCATAACCCCTCCGATGCCGTTATCTTCAACCCGTTCTATCAAAGAAGCTATGATATGTCGCTTTTCTTTGCCATAACCCGTCTTCGAACGTTCTATTGAAGTAATCCGCGATTAAGTTCTGTTCTTCTGGGTATTATATTATTTTGAAAAAAAAAATGCTCCAGAATCATCGACCAATGAACTAGACGAGAAAGATAAAAATATGTATGCAGAAGAAATGTCAGCGCTTGGTGTTCCGTAGAAATAATGAATTTATTGCGAAAGAGGTATCTGTCATATTTCGTGGCTCCAAAGATTATCGCTAACAATTCTAATTCTGTGACTAAATATTTTCTTTCCTATTCTGTGAAGCATCTGATATTCATGTCGATTATTTTCCGATCGTTGTTATCATCTATTTGATATAAAATCGCGGATATGCCGGATGTACTGGCATCGGTCTGTAAGTGAAATGTTCGGTATGCGTCATAACAACTCAGCAGTACAACCTGCATCAAATTCTCTTCAAAATTTTCGAAAGCTTTTTGATGAATGGCCGTCCAATTAAAGTTATTTTCACCACTTAATGAATCGCGAAATGGATCCATTAAACTCGCGAAATTAGGTATAAATCGCCTCTTGTAGTTGCAGGACCCTATGAAATTTTGAAATCCTTGAATATTTTAGAAAGGGAATATTCCGGATAGCTTGCACCCTTTCTTCGTCAGGCATCATCCCCTCTGGTGACAGAATAAAACCCAGATAGTCCACTTTTTGTTGGCAAAACACGGAGTTACTCAATCCTATAGTGAAACTGGAATTCATTAACTTTTTGAGAAAATTATCGAGATGCTCAACGTGATCCTCAAACGTTTTTGATGCGACTATAGAGTCATCCACATATGAGGGCCTCCATGCGACAGCCGCTTAGGCGCGGCTAAACATTCTCCGTTCCTCTTTCCGCGAGGCAAAATGCCGGGAAAGTATTCTCCGGAAGAAAAAGTCAGAAAATGCAGGAAAAAAATGAGCGTTCAAAACATTAAAAAAGGCAGAAATTATGTTCAAGAAATTTTTCGATTCGACACATCATTTACGAAATGAAAAATAAAAACTGGTTTACGAATTAGATCGAATTTAATACTTTTTTGTGCTCAACTTTTCAAAACTTCGTTGTTTATTGACGAAATGAGCTCAAATTTGATATACAAGCGTAAGATACGTTAGCGATGCTCAACTTAACTTGAGACAAAAAAGTGATTTATTAACTAATATTTCAATGTTAATCAGTAGGTGCCGTGCACCGTGTTTTTCGAGCTTCCCCGAAAAAAAGTCTCGAAGAAATTTTCAACTTCAAAAAACTTCTAGCGAAAAAGTACTTCATTAGGGTTCATGAAAGTTTTCTAGAAAGTTTTAGGACTCTGAAATTAAAACATCAGAAGAAACAATTAAAAATGTTTTGCGCCCGAACGTTGCAGACTGCCGAATTTGAGCTCTTGTTCCTTTCGAGTATGGGTCGTCTCCGCGTGTGAAAGAGAATGATAGGTCAACATGCGAGAGCAACGGAGGGAAGGCGAAACCGATCGTCTTTTGTTTTTGGCGAGATTATTTAGTCTCTTTTCTATATTATTAGGGAAGTAAGACGTATTTTACATTACGCAATAGAATAATATAATAGTGCACTTATAATCCGAGTACTTCCGTAATCACAAGCTTGTATCTTCAATGTCCGAATAATTCCCAAACAAATCAATTCGAAAATGTCGAATCGAGACGAAATAAAAAGGCAGAAAAAGAATTCGTAAACAAGATAGTTAGCGAAGAGATGTGAATAAAAAAGCGAGAAAAAAGGTACGATAGTTATGTTTTCATTAATCAAATTTTCAGTATTTTGTGAGTTGATTTAGAACCAATCTATTTAGATTATTCCATTTTTCAAAAAGGAAAAAAGTAATAATCCAAACCAATAACATACTTCTGAAAAATTACTAAACTTCTCAAATTTTTTGAATATATTTAAGTAAAAAGGATCTTCTTTGGTAAATTGAGTTAATCATTAACAACCCCAATCAAAAGAAATCTTGAGTATTCGGGGTTGTTTTTTTTTCTACCCTTGATTTATGAATAACAAAGAAAATCTAGGGAATCTAACTTGATTATGTTGCTTTTATATTGAAATTCCTGTTTTACATCGGAAGTTAATAAAACCCAGAGAACTTGAAAAAAAAAAAGTGACAAAGAAAAGATATGAATAATACAGAAAACTACGTACAACTATAAAAAACTACACATTATTACAAAAAAATACGGAAAGTTACCAAAAAGCTACGAAAACTGTATATACTGGTACATAATCTGTCAATAATCCCTGGCGGCTTTGAAAAAATCGTATAAAACCAATAATAAGTTTTTACAGTATTTTTCAGTTTTTTTTTGGGAACCGATTACAAAAACGCTTGCATTTTTTGTTTTGTCAAAAGTTCAACATTTTTAGATTTTGAACAAATTAAAGAATCATAAAAATATATGAAAATTATTCAAAGAAACACAATGAGAATACACTCAAAAAATTGGAGAATCGAGGTAAATGAAAATTGTGAAAAATGAAGAAGTTTCGAATTTTTTAAAAATTTCAAGGATTCTGAAAGTATTGATCATCATGAAAATTTTGAAAATTTTAAAGATCTATTAGGAAATATAGAAAATTTTAGAATGTTCAAAAATTCGTTAATTCTGAAAAATTCGAAAGTTTAGAAAAAAATCAGAAAAATTTACAACTCGCAAGAACTTAAGAATTGTGCACATTCTGAAGGAATTGAAAATTTCAGAAACTTTAACATTCCTGGAAATTATGAAAAAATTTGCACATTTTGGACAATTTGGAGAATTCTCCGAATTTCGAATTTCCACTGTTCCTGGTTTCTTTCAGCTCAATTTTTCGAAATTTTGGCGTTTCTAGAATCAGGTTCCAAAAAAAAAACCGAGAAAAACCGTTGAAAAAACCAATCATCGGTTTTATGCGGTTTTTTTATTCTGCCAGGGATAAATTGAGAGTATCTCAAATTCGGATAAATAGCTTCATGGTAATTAATTTATCTGTTCTTCTATTCAGGGCGACGAATATGTTTCAAAATCAGGAAAAACTGTGCCCAAAAAAGTTTTTATGGAAATGAACTCTTGCTGCAAAGAAGAGTGTTACGCTGCAATTGATGTCAAATTTCAAGCGGAATCGCATAAATCATTTTGGTCAATCGGAGATTACAATTCACAAAACATTATGTTATGTACACTCATGAAATTGAAACAGAAGTCACTAGATAGTACAGGAAAGCGCGGTGATTGGATACACTATTATTTCCGATACGATACCAGAACTCGCGCTTGCGAAAAATTCCTCTGCCATGTTTTGAATCTCGATAACAGTAGATTTGAGACAGTTCAAAAAAAGCTGCGGAATGGAGAGCATTTCCATGGCAAACGTGGTAGTCATGGTAATCAAAAAGTTAAATTGATCAAAGAAGTGAAACAATTAATTCATGCTCATTGCGTTTCCTTGCAACATACTGAAACTCATTATTCTAGTGACCAAACGAAATTGCATTACTTTGAAAACCCCGAATTGACCTTAGTACGTTTATATGAGTCATTTGTTGATTATTATAAGGCTGAGACTGATAATTGCACTGCTCCAATTGAGCAAAACACTTATTCTGAATATTTTAATCATTACGTGGATTTTACATTCAAACTTCCCAACCGACGTTTGTAACTTTTGTTACAAGAATGAGGATTGCCCAGAAAAAAGTCCAGAATTTTTGGAGCATATTCAGAGCGTTGAAGATTATAGAAAGATGAAAAGTTCAGTGATGTCGAAAAAAGAGTTTCTGTGTTGTGAATTTGACTGCGGACAAAATTTGCCACTTTCGAAAATCGCTGTTAGCGATCAATTTTATCGTAGACTGATTTGGCTTCATAACGGTAATATTCATGTCCATAACAGTCCTCGTAGTTATATGTTTCCCTATATGGAAGAGTATTATAAAGAAGGAGCTAATACCCTTTGTAATTTGTTACTACATGTAAAAAACGAAGAAACGAAAATAGACTGCGTTAACAGAATTTTTATTATATTCGGATGCTTGTGGAAGAAAAAATATGAATTATTCTATGATGATTTGTCTTTCTTTGATATCGAGATATTTGAAAGTTGATATTGAACATCTTTACCCGATTCGGAGGCACTCGTTCTGCCAGTGCGATCGCAATATTGGGGCTTATGGGAAATTGAAAAAGAAAGTTGAGTGCGTTGAAACTGAATCAGAATGGATCGATATTATAAAGCGCCTAAGCGGTTGTTGCATGGAGGCCCTTATACCATATGTTGTGACGAAGTGCTTTACTATATAGTCGGGTAATCCGCAATTCATGACCCTTATGAAACCGCGTCTGGTGGTTTTTAAACCAAAAGGAACACGCTCAAATTGATATTGTTTTCCGTCAAATAAAAAAGCTGTATATTTTCGAGACTGTTTTTCTAATAGAATTTGAAGGTATCATTGTGTAGGGTCAGTTGTAGTAAAATATTTACACTATAGGGACTGATCGCTCTTTCAAAGATCTCCTCTTCGATCAATGATTTTATTCCTCTTCTTACTTTATTCTTGTATTTAATCGGTACGGCGTATATTCTCCGAAATACTAAATCTCCGATTTTTACGTTTGTTTTGTGTTTATAAACATTAGTACAACCCGGTTCATTCGAAAAAAAGTTGTAATTTTTTATTTTTAACTTAGAAACTTGATCTTTTTGACCATCATTTAAATGTTTTAATTCTGAAACAATATCATGTACTTTAAAAAAAAATTTTGCATCTATATCTGTCTGTGTAACTTTTATAGTCTGTGGATAACTATTTTTATCACGTTGACCTGATGGAATATACCCCGATTCTTGTTCTGGTCTTCGCGTTTTATGTTGATAAGAATAATGCATGTTTGCTATACTCTCATCATTTTTTGTGATGCCCGGGTTTATTTCGTTAGGGAGGATCCACAATTTCAAACATTATTTAATTCCACGTGATCCCTCAAATAAATCGATTGAACTTTCATTTATTGTCATTTTTTCAGTTCCGTAGTCAATAATACCACAATTTTTTTAAGCCAGTCAGTTCCTAATATTATTTCATATTTCAATTCTAGAATTATAACTAATTTTATCAGCACTTTCAGTTGTCCTAATTCAATTTGTGCTTGTGCTTTTTCTCTTATTCTACATGATTTTTCATTAAATGTCCCAGTTATCGATACATTCGATACAGGCAGAACGTCTACATGAACTTTGTCGTTAATATTTTCGTATGTTTCTAGACTTGAACCAATGACTTCGCTATCCGTGTCTACGAGGCATGTCGAAGTTACGTTATTGATTTTAATCTTAATAACTGGACAATTATGATTATTTACATCTTTCAATTCTTTGCTTTCATTATTTGGAATATTATTCACATCGAGTAGCAGGTCCCCAATAATAGTCGCGATTCTATAACTCAACGTGGCACCTGTTTCAACGGAGTCGCTTATTAGTTTAAATTTGAGTCATTTGCGTTTTCGTAATTTTCGTTGAATTCTATATTCTGTGAAATTTTGGTTATTGTATCGTCGAAATACCCTGAGCTTTCCCCTTTAATTCACTTTCATCCGTTGTTGTCATTGCGAGATTTCTGTTTTGTTTCTTATCTTGTCTGTCACTGTTACCGTGTCCACTCTGTCCTTGACCATTTGGTTTATATTGCTTAAAGAACCCACTTTACCTATTATTATACTGACCCCAATTAGCCTGTCAATCTTTGCTACGTGGCTCGGATTTGTCATTTCCGTCACTGTCTGATTTTTGAGGATCGCTTCAATTTTGTCCGCCAAGTTTGTTTGTCTGAGATTGTCGCCAGTTTTGAGATTCGTAATTTCTTCTAAATTCGTTTTCGTTATTTCTCCAATTTTGACCCATTCTATCCTGTCCTGGATTATATTGTTCCCTTTTTCCCGATTTTTCATAATTTTATCGATTCTCTTCAGGGCTTGTGACACATTTTCACTTTTTTTCAAATCCACTCCGGTTAATGAAAATTGAATTTGATCAGAAAACTGTCTCACTATGTAATAATTCGTTTCGTAATCTAACATCAGGGGATCAAACTTGTTTGCCTCAGCGATTTGCTTGTAATAAAATTCTAAGACCGAACCATCACTTTCGTGATGTCTACGCGCACGCCATTCTCCTTCCATTTCAATTTGAGCTTCAACTGGATAAAACTCCTCAAGAAATCCTTCGCGAAATGGTATATAATTTTCAAATTCGATTTTCTTCGCGTTATATCAGATTTTGGCTCGACCATCCAACGCATTTTTAATAATTATTTGTTCATATTCACTCGGTAAATCTCTGAGATTGAGATACGTTTCTAATTTACTTATAAATTCCCAAGCATTGTCAACATTTTCATTTTTAAATTCGGGCATGACAATGTGATTGGTGCAATAAAGGCTTTTGCCTTAGAATTATTTTTGATTTTTTGCAATTCAAAGCGCAGACCTTCGACTTCAAACTAAAGCATTTCAACGTCCAGATTATTTTCGCTACGTACATTTGACGTACTCCTTGCCCTTACCAATAAGGGAAATGATTGTACTATTCTGCCTTTCATTTTACACTCGATTTGATTCTCGGTTCTAAGTTTTTTAGAGTGCGCGTATCTATTTAAATTTAGATGCCGTTGGGTTCCATTATGTAGCGTAATTATACAATATACAATACAACACGTATCTGACCGATTTGACGAAATTTTAAAAAAAATTTCTTAAACCAAAAACAGACTGTTTCTCTAAAAAATTTCTAGAAAGATGTCCTTGAATCTTTTTTCTATCTCACGTTATTTTCGAAATTTTTACGGAAATATGTATAAAATCCTATCAGATTTTTTTCACGACAATACAATTTTATGATATCATGAGAAACCGAAAAGGACATAATTTCACAGTTTTAACGACGTGGTGGTAGAAGAAAAATGAAGTAAGATAGACAAAATGGAGAGTATCGATTATTGGAAAAATACCAACTTCAAAAGAAAAAGTTTAATGTCAAAGTCGCTGAAACAGCTAAAGTACATTCTTTTTCGTTTTTTATAACACCATAAAATTGTACTTCTGAAAACGAATGAATTTCAAAGAATTTTGTAAATATTTCCGCTAGAATCTCGAAAATAACTCGAGCTAGAAAAATGTGTAATGAGACATTGTTCTAGAACTTTTTTAGAGAAACAATTCTTTTTTGTTTATCTTTTCTCGCATCTTGTTTAGATTAGCACAAATCTGAAAAAAATCAAGAGAAAGGAAAACGGTGGGGTTTTTGATTCGCGTTTCCGTTTTATAAAATTCAAATACACACTAACAACTTCATCATAAAAATATTTGTGTCGAATCAGTAAGATACGTGTCATCTTATTCCCTTTGAAAAACAAAATATTTGTTTGGCAAATGAATCTGTGACTTAAGTATGGACTGCCTGCCCGATTTGAAATAAATTCGGTCATTTACAAGCGGGACCAGTTGAGATTCTCCCCTACATTTTTGTATGATGAATCTGAATTTAATCGCGAAATGGCTTTATCGCATCAAATTTTCTCAGAAATCTATGAAACCATTGGTAAAACCATTCGTAATTGTAACAACTTTAATCTATTTTTAGGCATTATTAATCTTGGAATTGATACACTTGATTAACAATTTTTTAACACTGATCATTAGAACTTTATGATTCAATAAAACAGTATTATTTCTGCTAAGAAAAAATTAGTAAAAAATAAAAAATGCGATAACTCTCGAAAAATTTGTCTTTGAGCAAACTGTCTGAGCAGCTTTTTTTGTACCATCAGTAAGTTGTGTGAGTTTAAAAAATCAGTAAGATGAATGTTTGGTTTTTCGCGAATTCCGCCTAGGGTTGGGAAAAAATAAACTTGGGAAAGTTGAATATCTATTGAAGGTGTTAAGAAAAGAAGTCCAAATCTCAACTTTCATTCAGAATTCTGTTGTTCCCTTTGAGTTAAAAATGAATCATATGGAAGGATGAATAAGTCGAATAATATTTAGAGGCTGCTCATCGCAAATTTGTTCTTAGAAACGCAATTCATATACAATAATTTTTGACAAATAGTAATTTAACATGTTTATATGAATTGTTTCTTGAGAACCTGAAAGTAACTTAAATATGTATTTAAGACATCTTAATAAGTGGAATAGATGATTATTCCTTTTTTGTAATAATTTCCCTCGCAAGTCTCCTCAACTATGCATAATTAAATAGGAAATGATTTAAAAAAAGAACTCATTTCAATGAGCCGCATCATTCAAATTATACATTCTGAAAAAAACTGAAGTTTCAAGTAGAGATTCGGTCCACTTTTTTTGAAAACCACTAATACCTTCTGTTTCATTTCGATTATAGATAAACGAATATGATACTTACGCGAGCATACTTGTATCAACAATGGAAGTCCATGGGCTGTTCCATGGATTGCCAAGAAGTTTCAGGAATGTACGAGTATAATGACTCGGTTTGCCGAGGAATAATGGAAAGAAGCGTTTATTACGGAAAGATCGATGCAAGCAATGTAAGATTTTTATTGCGGCAGAAATTGGAGCACCCTCGAAGGTTATCATTATTATTATCGTCATAATTCTCAGTTTCATTTCATGAGTGTTGACATTTCTAATCTACACAACTAGTGTAAATATTTTCATCATGAAAAATTTAACTTAAAAGTTGCATTTTAAAATTGTCGAAATATTTAGTACGAGCTGCCGAAAATTTTTTACATATGTTAAAATATTAAAAGCTGATTCTTATAAGGGCCGTTCAAAAAATTGTTTCTCACTGTTCCTCTCTCTCATGATAATTGGAATTTAAATAGGCATTGTTTAGTATTACGGAAATTTACGTAATTAGCTAGCCCTGGAAGAGCTGGAAATGGGTTAGTCATACGGGAAATTCTGTAATAGTAGATAGTACAATTTAAATAATACACACTGTATCGCACAAAACTCCCGTACTACGAAGTTTTCATTAAAAAATCGTGTTTTCATCAAAACATTGTGTTTTTATCAAAACATGTTTCCATCCGCAAATCTTGTTTTCATGAAAACATCGTGTTCTTAAAAAAAAGATCATGCTTTCATTTGGAAGTCGTGCTCACCAAAACATCACATGTGATGTGATGTAATCTTCCTATAAATATAATACGAGGGTTGGCTGATAAATCATGCCTCCAAGTCAATAACTCAACTAAATTTAAAGATCTTCAAATAATTCGAACGCACAAATGTAGCCTAATTATTCATTCATGAGTGACAGTTTCATTTTTCATCAATAACAACTCTGTTGTGGAGTCACCGAATTTTAATGGAAAAGTTTTCCGACGTTCAGTGCAAGCAGCGCGCGTGTTGTACCTGTACACTTGGGAAAAAAATGAATTTTTGGAAAATATCACTGGAGATGAGATCTGGATATAGGAGAAAGGTGTTCACCAATGTTCGGTGTGCACAGAAAATAAAAAGGAATATCTAACAAAATATTCAATAAAATGTTTCATAATCACTGAATATTTATTACTCTGTTATATTGACGTCTTTTTGTTAAGCTATATTCCTGTGCTTTTCGTATTTAAGGGCTATTTAAATAAAATGTGTTTTTGAGACTTCGCACTGAATTCGCTTTACACTTTTAACTTATATTTGAGAAAAACAGAATCACTAAAAATATTCTCACTGCTATAATTACAATCTGGGAACATTATTTTCATGCCATTTGTGGCAAATAAAGGTTTTGTTTCTGGATTTAAAATAATAAACCTATATTTAGTAAACGAAGTTTCAGGTACACGGAAAGTCGATGAGATAATTTTTCAAAATATTGAGGTTAATGTTGTCAAAATGCATGAGGGAATTTTCTATTCTGACATTCTGACGGTTGGCAGGTCGGCACAAATATATCGCGCGTACTGCGATGTAAATAGTAGTCTAACTTTCTTGAGTTGGTGACACTAAAATTTATTATGTATGTTACAAAGCGATGTTCAGCAGGTATACAGCGTGCACTTATGAGTCAGTTTAATCTAAAATATTTCTCAGTAAATATCAAATAATTCAATTTCAACGAAAGTTTTCGTAGAAGATGAACCAAGTAAATGAATATATCAACGACTAAACCTACTTAAAAAGCTTATATCATTGAATGCAACGGGTGACTATGCACACTCGAGGGTACACAGGGACTCAAGTGGCATAGACTTATAAATTGTTAATTTTTTCTTAAATGTTCACATAAAAAGATTTTGTCTTCCCAGTTTCAAATACATCAAGGATTAGACTTCATTTACATATCTCAAACTTTTCAGGTTGGTTTTAAAATAAACATCTATAGAAGTTTAAATTTTTCTGACTCCCCGTGGGCACCCTTCTCCTACCATTATGATCCTGCAAATAGAAGGCAATCAATGAAATATTTCATGACACATCACCGTCTCCAAGAATATTTAAAAGGACACTATTTTCTGGGAAAGTGATGCTAACCACTATCTGTTATTCAAGAGGACTCATTCATGTTGAATTCTTGCCAAAAGGTACTACAATTAACGCTGAAAGGTACTGCGAGACTCTGGAAAAAAGTAAAAAAGAGAATTCGTCGATTAAAACCTGATCTGAACAGTTTTTTACTCCAATACGACAATACATGACCACACTATAGTGCTGAGACCAAAGAGGGGCGGAAGTCACTATACACTTCGAAATCGTTTCTTATCCTGCTTACATCCCAGATTTGGCTCTAAGTGACTACCACTTGTTTCCAAAATTAAAAGAATATTTCGAAGGACGAAAATTCGACTCGAATGCAGAAGCCAAAGCAGCTACGGTGAAATAGTTGAGAGAACAGCCCCAAGAATTTTACGGGTACGGGATGCAAAAACTTGTTTCACGTGGACGCAATGTGCGGAAGTCAATGTCGTTTATGTTAAAAAGTGAAATTATCGCTAATAATGAATAATTAGGGTACATTTGTGCGTTTGAATGATTCAAATATCTAAATTTTTAATTAATTTTTTGACCTAGAAGGATCACTCATCCTCCCCGAGTCGAAATTTAGCCTCGACTTTGAACCTGTAACGCCTATATTATTGGGCACTGGGAGTAGCAAAGTAGGTTCTAAATAAGCAGCAATTTCAATCCAACTGACACCCTACCCTGACGCATAAAAGGTCCAAAAATTCTACTTCTCCCACGAGTGGAGTCAAAGTAGGGTCTGTATTTAAGCACATTGGGCCCTCTTTTGACGCTCCAACTACTACATGTAGAACTTGGAGCATCACAGCAGGTTCTCCAATCTCGCGCCTGTATGGGCGAGTAAAAATAACAATTTGATGTTCATCAGCAACAGTAATAAATTAATAATATCCGAGATATAAATATCAAGGATATTCGCAATAATTTCATAAATATATTATTGTTCATAATATTCTAGTCTCATCACTAACGCATAGTACATTAGAAAATTCGCAAGAACGGAGTATCGAACCCGAGTCTGCACGCACGCAGAGCTAACGAAACACATACGAAATTTCTAATATTGAATATCTGTTATTTTTAACAACCAATATTATGAAAAAATTAAAACAGTAGAAAGTTTGCATGGAAAGGAATGATTCTTACTGCTAAACCAAGTGGTAAACATATAAGTAGTAATATTTATCTAGATAGCCATGAAAGCAAAGGAACTCTGATACAGCTCGGCAAACATTTTCAGGATCAAAATTCTTTATTTAAACAACACATAGTGAGCCATCAACATAATATGAACATAAAATAAAGAAGTAAACTTACAGCATCAACTTCAAAAAGGGCCACTTGAAAAAAAAGTACATAACTTGACATTTTTAACTTGAAACTGAGTAGGATGAGGATAACTTGTGCCGGAGCTAGCCGTCGTGAGGGTAAATAAAGAATACATTCCCCTCCCACCTCACCCAAAGCTCACTGGTAAGTGCGTCATTCGAAATACCAAAAAGGCGCTCACTTGACCGCCCGCGCGAACCCATGAAGGTTAAATATCTTTTTCACTGCAACACGCCTATAATTCCAACATCGCAAAACTCCACACAAAATAATGAGTGACATTTAACAAAATATTATTTCAGCCATGTTTCTTGTCACGATCAATGCCAAAACTGAATAACAATTCTATTGTTTTCAATCTTCATATCGCATGAAATGAGCAGAGGCGTACAAAGAATGTATCGAGGTGAAGCGCTTGCTCCGCCTGTGAAGGGGGTGGTGGTTCCAAATGACAAGGTGGGTGGGCTGGTTCTCGTGAGGGTAAGCTGAGTGGATGGTATATGACTTCAGAGTCTATAGGTGAGTAAATAATAGGGAAAGAAAGAAGAAATTACTAAAAAAAAATTAAATGTAAATTAAATCAAATCGGCTGGCTCCACCTGTCCGCAAGCGTTTGTACGCCACTGAATCTAATTGTGACACCATTTTTCTGTTCAAAATGAAACTTCATTCCTTATTCTGTATGTAGTCAAAAAATGCCGAAACAACATTAAGCAATTTTTGAGCGGCTCCTTACATAGTTCTACGAGATATTAGAGTTGATATATTCAAATTTTTAGATTTCAGATATCACAAGGTTTCGTCGACGAGAAATTACCACAGTTAGTGGTGATTTGTAATGAAAACAAAGACTATGTGGAATTGTACTGGTGTGGGTAATATTATCACAACTCACAGTAGATTTTCGATCATTTATTAAATCATACTGAAAGTGAGTATTTTAGAAAACGCCCTTGAAATAGTGATGAAAAGGCACCGCTACGTAAGGAGGACAATAAATATGAATCATAAGACAATATAATATAATCTATATTTATCTACATACATATATTCTCTTACGTAAAAAAATATGTGTCCATGGGGTAAGAGCACCTATTCTTGGCACCCCCCCCCCTCCAATTGTTGGCACCCTTCTCTAACTTTTATGAAATAATAAGAGAATAGAGGTACTCAGCAAATAATTTTTGATTTTTTCAAATTGTACAAACATTTTTGCATAATAATGTGCATTCATCCTACGCTAAACAATGACTTATGTGTTCTGAAACTTAAAAAATTCAGCCGTGTTTCCAGGGTGCCAAGAATTTTCAGGTATACTAAAGAAAATCTTGAGATGATTGCAGTTTTCAATTCAACCTTAGCAACGTTATAATTAACCGAAATGACTATTTTTTTTAGAACATTTCCAGAAAATTTTAATATTGTTATTAACACAGGAATTAAGATTCAACGATAATTCATTTAATAAATAATAGGGGGTGCCAATGAGTTTTCAGTCTCAAGCATCGTATGCAATTCTTGGCACCCCCCCCTGCCAAGAATTGGGTTGTACATTCCTTCAATGATTTCTATTCTTGGCATTCGGAAAATGTAAGGTTATGTTTGTTTGTTGTTTTGTGAAAGTCAGAATAAAAGACCGAAATCAAGGAAAAAACGATAATTTTAGGTAAATTACTGGAGCTGTACTCAAAAGATTTGATAAGTAAATTATTAAAATATATTTCTCCTGTATCACGAATTGAAGGAAGCCTCATAAATTTTGCTTATCGTAAGATAAAAATCTGTCTCAGTATTTCATGATAACAGGAGGATCACTATCTAAAAAACGTAAATTAATGAGAATATTTTGTAACATCTCTAATAAAACACTTGAATGATTTATTTTATTGAACAAATAAAGATGCAAAATATTGATGTTTAAAGAACTGCTTATGTGTTTTGAAAATATGACAATAATTACATTTAATTATCCTACTGCTTAATAATCCTGCTGCGAAGGACATCTATTTTTGAAGGGGAAGCCTCTTTGTTCATTACGAAAAATGCGAAATTCAACTGCGATAAAAACTATTATACGAGTAGTTCCATTACACGTGCGACAGATACACCAGTGATAAGTTAGTTAAAATGTAAATAAATCTAAAAAAACTTATTTTTCCTTTGCAATAGAAAGAATAATAAGGTCTGATATTTTTTATTCATATTTCTACTTGTATTTCGATATTTGAGAAGAGTAGCCTGCAGTCATTTTCAAGAATATTTTGGATAACCTCCATTATGTCATGTCCAATACACTGAAAGTCCCTAATGAGTCAGTCCGCAATGTGTCATTTCGAGAATGTCGTTCGAAGATCAGGGGTCTAAGGGGTATTGAGAGCGGCACTCTGAGCCCAGCAAACTCGTCCAGTACCGTAATCACAAAGCGGACAGAGCTCATAATTTCGTCAGTTCGCACGGTCCACACTTCGGTCCGGACTCTCCTATAAACCCTCGCCCCGCCACCCAAAACTGTTCACGTGGTATACGGAAAAATTAAAACTGTAGTAAATTATCATTTTAATGAGCTAAGAGTTCACTGAGGTTGTTATAATTTAAGAAACCGAGTTAACTAATGTCGTTGTGGTGAATAACGATAGATAATTAGATTCATATTCAATATTTTCTCGCAAATTGCATGATGACAGCAATGAACAATAAATTAATTATTACCGAGAACTAAAAGCTGCTATTTTCTTTCATCACAAGCATTCCAATAGAATTCTGGTTCTGCGAGACACATTTTAGGGAATTTTGTCCAGCGAATATACATGCAATCGGTTTGTTCTTTCGAAAGCTCCAAATCCAATCAGTCGGAAACTGGGGTTTTCTATTCATTTCATTCGAAAACAAAATTCAAGCATACAAAGGTTAATATTATATTGATTTTGTGAAATAATACACCTTTACATATAAGTGCTCCACAGCAGACGCTGCTTTTTCAGCAGCTTCTTGTCTTTTCTTCCGATATTGAGCAAAAAGAGGTTTCAGTATGTTGATAGAAGACGATAATTTGGAAATCTCATCTTTCATTGTTTCAGTGATTTCTTTCTGAGATTTCTTTTGGTTGCTTTGATTGTTCTTCTTTTGTTCACGAACCAAATATTGAACATGATTGTTGTGACGTTTCTTCATTTGGCATACTAATATGTCCTGAAACATTTAGAATTGAAAATTTTAACGTTTGAAGTTCTGTTAAAAATTATTTTAAAGTTATGAAAAAAATAGTTTGATATTTGTTCCAGTTCAAATAATTATACTCACACTTCCTAACACGCTTTTTAATTTTAATGCCGGATATTTATACAAGGCTCGTTCTGCGACTTGCACGTAATCAAAGTTTTGATTTAAACCGTTTTCCTCCATGCGCCTAACTATTTTTCTGATTATTTCTAATCTTGATGTGGGGTCCATTCTTATCGAACCATTTACCATATCCTGTCAGTCATCTGGCCATACAGTAGGGTAACAAGTGTCGATAAGTGTGGCCTAAAATAAATATTTCCTAGTGTATTTCTATGCTAAAAATGTCCACACATGCTTGTGAAATTTTTTGAAACAAAAGTTACAAATATGCTTCTAATTAATTACCAAAATCAGAATTTTGGAAATTCTCTGTATTTCCAATTTCGATTCCTAGGTCTTGTCGATTTTTTTCTCGTGTATTTCTATGCTAAAAAAGCCTACACATCCTCAGATCCTCAGAAAAATTTTAAACCACAAGTTATAAAGATAATTTCATTGAATACCAAAATCGGAATTTGAAGAATTTACTGTATTTCCAATTTCAATTCCTGGGTCTTAGCGTCC